>JANHGN010023391.1:17160-32651 GCA_024605025.1 Megaceryle maxima | reverse complement strand
CAAGCAAGTATTCAAAAAATTACCTTTGTCAGAAAACTTTGGATTAAAGTCTTCATATTAAGAGTTTTTCTAATGTCAGTGTTAGAAAAATGTTTTGTTTAAACAAATTAGTCACAATGAATCATGTTAAAATAGGGTTCATGTGTTTCGAGAATGTTGTTCCTGGTATATTGTGCCCTGTCAAGCTAAAAAAACTGCAAAGTTTTACCTCATCAAATAGCCTTTGACCTGTCATTGAATGCCCACAATACATTTGTCAGAAAAAAAAAAGTAATTTTGCCAGAAAAAAACATAAGATGCATAGACTCAACTTGCAATTGAGTAACATTTGCTACCCTGTATATTTGCTTTTGTCATCTTCTATTTCTGCTTTACTTACGCAGTCTGAAATACCTGTTGACCCTCCTGCTAGACTGAAAAGTGGTGGTCTCAGAGAGGTTACTCCAACTCAGTGTTTCTTTGACAAGGTCATAAAAATGGAAAACTTTTTTTTTTTTTTTTTTTTTTTTAATAAATAAAGGACTTTGTGTCTAGATCATCTATATCTGTAACTAAATTATATATCAATCCCTAAAGTAAGCCTCCCTTAATTATCTGATAGTGACATTCCATAAATTTGAGCCATTGGAAGGTTTCAAAAAGATGGCAAGGTAAAAAGGAGAATCACACTTCCAGAAAACTTGAGCTGAACTGTTCATAATCATACCAAAAAAAGGAAAGTACTAATGTTCAAGAATGTCCTAGAAACAGAAGTACACAATTATTATACCTGATAATTAATTCACTTCCTTACTGCCTATTAATTCCCTTCTAGCTGCTATTCTGCAGAATGTCTCATTCTTCATCCAGCTCTACAGGTGTTTGCCTGTATCTGGAATCATCCCCATCCTGACATCTATATGACAAGATCACTTTTTACCTCCAGGAAAAACAGTGCCTCCTTCCAACTATCAACATTAGCACAGAACTGGAAGACTTGCTTCTCCTTTCCCTGGGTGATGGGTATTTTGAGCTACTTTTTTTTTTTTCCTTTTCCTGCTTACTCTCATTCCACAAACACAATTGCAGAACTGCAGATTTTCTCAGATCCAAAGACTCTCTGTAGTGGTTTACTTATTACAAGGGAGGGTATTATAACCATTTAATGTTGATCATATAATAAAGTGCTCTGCAGCACCCTCTAAAAATAGGCATCTCTTGCCATCTGAATAAATTATAATACTAACTTTATGGTGTTCCTTTTAATCACTTATGCAGCACATTGTGGACTAAAATCCCAATAAAAGCCTGTCATTTTAATCATTACTTCAAAATGCTTTTGACACAATAAAAATTGCTCAGGCATGTCTTTCACACTCAGAGGGCAGGAAGTTGTATTTAAACTTCTACAAAACAGAAAATGAAAAGGCAAGCACAGATTTGTTATATAAGAGTTTCTATATGGACTGACATCTTTCACCACCATTAGTATTACTCAATTACTTATGCTTTTTCTTACATACTGTGGGAATATATTCATGGCCACATAGTTTCAGTTTTGTCTTTTTCCCTGGGCACTATTTGTACCTTAGTTCAGGCAAAATAAATGTAGATCTTTGAAAAACACAAAGGTAGGGAAAAGACTGCTCCTTCTCCTGTGTGCTCTGGAACTGGTACTGGGAACAAGAGGAGGATCAAAAGGTAACAAGCTGACAGCTGATCACATGTTCTTTGTGTCTTGCAGCCTTCATGTCAAGAAGATAGCCTGTCAGAAACTGGTCAAGTTTAGCACATACAAGCAGCAATAATTCAGCAGCCTCTGCTAAGGGATAGCATGAACTAGTTGTGCTTTCCAGAAGGAAATACAAGGAAAAGGCAGTCTTCTTTAAACTGATAACGTATATTAGAGCTATATTACCCTGAGGTGAAACTGTGATAGGGTCACTAGAGACAGCACAGAAGAATTTTTGATGCTGTTCATGCAAACATATATTAAGGAAGTATATGTGGCCTGTTTTGGTACTGGCTACTATAAACACATGGATCTTACCATGAAGACTGACATGATCCAGGATGTAGTGACCACTGAAAAGAAAAAAAATATATATATATATGTGTGTGTGTGTGTGTGTGTATAAATATATGTATATATAAAAGACTAAAACCCATCAGCAACTTCCAGTACAGCAGTGGAAGAATATTAACATTTAAGTTTGAGTGTTTTATGTGGAAGGTTTGGAGACCAAATGCAGTTAGGAATAAGACTGAATTTTAGGACATTGTCCTAAAAAGTTTATGCATTCTGTACTGGACTTACTCAGCAGTACATGTCAGATGAGTGTTTAGATTTAGAAAAGTTGAGGCCTTGCCCATAGGCTACTAATGAAATTATATTAGGCAAATTAAACTGAGAAATTTCAGTTTACCTCACTCTAAGTTTTCATTTCAGAAATAGATTGTACATAAGGAATTGGTGGATAACCATGACTTCATGACAGCTTTTTACTGCAATTAAGTTCATATAATACAAATAATTTTATTATACTGGTATTATTATTACTTTATTATATAATGTTTTACAGTAAGGTAAAATGAAATTTGTTCATTATTTGATATGTTTAACTTCTAATATTTTTATACTAACACATTGAAAATCTTCACCAAATGTTTAGGAACATATATAGTGTGGAAAGTAAAATATTTGAAAGGATCAGATCATTGTCAGTGCATGATAAATTTTAAAATAATTACTCAACATCTTTTTTGGACTGCAGGCCAAATATGGGTACTGACATTTCTCTAACTTTAAATTAAGTTTGCTTGTCATTAGCATATATGAGATGATTCAGAACTTCATTTCTTATCTGACAATTTTGGCAACAGGGCTGCAGAGTCATCTTTATCCAAGAGCATCTTGAGGTAGAAAATTTCTCATTTATCAAAATACCTCTTCTCTCAGTTCCATTCTATCTGACAACTTGCAGCTGTAAACTTGTACTCGAGATCTATAGTTCTGTGGACTTCCGTCTTTCTTCTGAGTAACATAAAAAAACAATTTTGGTGTAGACTGTTTTCTGCTTGTCATGACACAAATTAGAGTGAGGTCTTTTAGAATGATGCTGATTTTTATAAATGTGGTTTAGAGATTTCTCCCTGATATTTGTGGTTAAAATCAGGGACACTGGCACTACTTAAACACTAGCAAATCTGAAAAAAAAATCCTAGCTGTTACACAGGGCACTATAATCTTGCATGAGAAAAACCACCAGTGCTTCAACCATAAATGAATTAACGTCGAGGAAGACATCGAGGTTTTTTTATCTCAGGCATCTAAAATTAAAATTGCCAGTTGACATTAATCACTTTTACAGGGCTTTATCTATGTGTGTGTGGTGTGTGTCTCTAAAAAAAATTATATAGGAAGATATCTGGAGACAAGAAGAAAGGAAACAATGTAGATACATGCTTTCAAATAGAATTTAGAATATTCTTAGTATTGTGTTTTTCAAATGAACTGTTTTCCAAACAGCTCTCCATCTTTCTAGGGTCATAGTCTTTGCTCCTGTTCTAATAGACTTTGAATTCCTTCTGTATTCTTTGCTTTCTCTTTCTCTCTTTTTTTTTTTTTTTTTTTTTGTTTTTGTTTTTGTGTGTGTGTGTGTGTGTGTTTGTTTTTTTTGTTGTTGTTGTTGTTGTTGTTGTTGTTGTTGTTGAGAAGCACAGTGGAACAGGCTTTTATCCCAGCTAAGAAATGACAAACTATTTTTCTGTCATAGAAGCATCTCTAGATCTAGTCAGGAGGTTAGTACAGGCATAGAGAGTTTTATTAGGATGGGTAATAAAAAAAAGGTAATATGGTTACAAAGATAAATCCTTAAAAGCATAGTATTTCTCACATATCTTTATTTCTTTAATAGCTGCATTATAATGTAATCTTTAACTGCATGATCATCTACTTTCCCCATCCATGAAAGTGAAAAATACTTCATCAAATCTCAATCGATTTACATGAAACCAAGAAACAGTATTTCTTCAATGTTTGGTCCAAACCTTACAGAATTAACAAAGTCTGCTCTCAGGGAATTCCTCAAACATGGATTTAAAAAAAAAAAAGTAAAATTTAAGAGTGGAAATGTCTAGGCAATTGACAGTTCCATCACTATCATTGCCTTTATTTTGTAGGAGACACAAGGTGTATGAGCAGAAATGCATAGAATTTTTGACAACGAAGAAAGAATCCTACGTAGACATTATCCCATAATCTTTACAGAAAGCCTTGGTTTTGGTATAGTAGCAAAATTTCTATAAATAATGGCAACACATTTCAGCTATAAGCACGTTCTATAATGATGCATATTAAAATAAAGACAAACTTTCTTTTTCTCTTTATTGCTCAATTTACTTGTCCATTTAAGAACAACCTTCAAAACTTTATGCAGTTGATGTTTTCCCTCTATCTATAGATGTTTATCTTGTTAGGAATTATGCAGAAATAAACTGCACCTGAGTTTCTTCAGTGAATGATAAGCTCTCACTTTTACACTCCCTGTGGTTGGTGCCCTTACCTGGGTTGAAATGATGGTGCAAATAGGTCTTACCATTTTTTGCTGGTGAGAAGAAAGACATTCAGTGTAACAAAGTACAGTTTTTATTTGATATCACAGAAGGTTCTGGGAGTTTCTAAAACAAAAAAATCTTATTAAGCAGTGAATGCAAGACGGAGGAAAGGCTAAATTTTATAGCTGTAATTTTTTTTTAAAAAGGATTTTAGACCGAATAATGAAAAAAAATAGGCCTTTAATTCAAACAGTAGTTACTTTAAGGCTAATACGAAATGTACATGTGTACCTTAAAATGAAGCTAAATGGAGAGCTGTATTTTTAAGAACTTAGAGCAAATAGTTCCCATTACATCTTAGTAATTAGGGACTTTGGAAAACAGCCCAGTATCTAACTGTGTTGTTGTCATGTAAATCTGTAAAAGTATTACCTTCAGATCTCAGGAATCTTCCCAACTTATTTTAAACCCCCACAAAAGGCATCATACTACCAAGTACGTAAAGTATTTGTATTTTCTTTTTTTCTTTTTCTTTTCTTTTCTTTTTTTTTTTTTAATGTGTTATTTGGGTTTTGTTTGTTTTTCTAAAAGCTTTAAAATCACGGGTATCAATTTTGTGAGATAGAAAGTAATGTGTGCATAGACAAGCAATCATCTGGTTCAGAGAGTGCATATCATTAAAATCATATTGAAATTACTGGTGGAGGTGGATATGGAATGAAAGCACTAGGATAACAGAACAAAAATTTACAAGTGCAGAATGACAGAAATATGAAAATTTTGTTATTGGTTAAAACTTCATTTCTTGCAGTCCAAACTTACAGCAGCTCATCCCTGATGCCGTGGTGAACTACTGACTGCTTGACACATAATGGTACGAATGATAATCTGAACACCTTACTTCACTGACAAATCCTTCAGGAGACAAGACACCACAGAAGTCTCTTGTTAAGTTAGAACCCAACTTTTGATCAATTAGGACCTCAGAGCATTGATAATACTGAATTTCAGACAAGGTCACTCAGGGTTTTTCTTCTCAGACTTTGGAAACTTTCAGGGATGGTTATTCTATTGGACAACCTGATCTAGTGCTTCATGAACCTCACAAGGGAATCTTTAAACTTAAATCCACTTGAAATCTCCCTGTTTTGGTTTATCACATTTAGGAACATGTAAATAAATAAATAAATATTTCCCTCAGTGCTTTTAAAATTAAATAACATTTGAAAAAATAGGTGGCTTTGGTTTTTTTGTTTGCTTTTGGGTTTTTTTTGTTTTTTTTTTGGTTTTTGTTGTTGTTGTTGTTGTTGTTTTTTGTTTGTTTGTTGTTTTTTTACTTTCTGCATTATTCCTTAAGTACCATGCATATGTTCCCTCACCTTAAAATGACAGTAAAGTGAGGGCTAACAGGAATGAATATAGCTTATTAATAATTTTTAGTACTGGACTTTCTCAACACCTACTCCCTGCACAAAAAAAATAGCACAAGCTTGTAATAGAAACTGAGCATTTCATGAGATATCAGGCCATGTAAAAAAATTGTGTGTTCTTGTAATATATTATATTACAATTTTTCCATCAGAAGGACTTTTTAATCAATGTATTAAATGCACTGACTTTCCAGGTACTCATCAGAAGGGTGGGCTTGTATGATTTATTCTTCAATGTACTCGGATGACATTTTGTCTACTAAAGCATCAGATTCACTCGCAAGGCTGTTATAACTCAAGTTAAAAAGTACTGAAACCCACCTTATTAAAATATTGTTAGAGGAATGTCATTTACATGATATGGATTTAAAAAATCTATATATTGCATAAGAAAGAAAAATAGCATAGATCCTATCTGACTTAGTAAAGTTGTTGAATTGTACTTTTATGATGGAAATGGTTTTATTTCCTCTGAAAAAAAAAATCCAAATAAACCATGTGGGATGACATTGGTGTAAAAATCGTATGTACTATAACAGGGTATGATAGCAGAGGAAGGTGTGGCTGGTACGAAGCATGACTCAAGTTTAGAAGTAGGCTTTCCTGGGAGAAGAATGAGTGGAGAATAATGCCAATTCATTTGCAGATCTATTTCTTCCCATGCTCTGGAGAAGGCACTACCTTAAGCTTGATGCTAACAATGTGTATTGATGTGATGTATAGATGTATAGTATAGATGAAGCTGTGGTAGTGTCATTAAGGACTGCAGAATTACAATTCTTGGTGTGTAAAGTTCCTTTCTAGGAAGAATGAGTTCATGTTTTACACTGTAGGATTTATGGTAGCTACTAAAATAATAATTATAAAAAATAAAAAAGAAGCCCGGGCTGCATACCTTATGTATTGATAAATTGTAATTTCTCTAATACGTAGGGAAAGATGCAAAAATAACAATCCTCAAAGTCTCACAAAACTCCATAGTGCATTACACCCTGAAAGAGATTGACAGATAGGCATGGAAATATGTAACTAAACAACTACTTGGCCAAGCATCAAGGGAGTCTTGTTCAAAGAAACAGAATGATTACCAAATAATCCCCGATTCTGTCTTTGACATGTTGGCATATCAGCATTCTCCATTGTATGAACTATTATGTGCTGACTTCAGCATAGGAATGGTAAAATTGGGGCATGACTATATATTTCATTACAATTTGTGCTTTTTCAAACTTATGAGAAAAGCTAGTGTGCTTTAATTATATATATATGTATATATACATATATATCCCACATCTAATAAAAAAGCTAATATAGAAAAGTCATGCCTTAAATAATTATGTCATCATACTAGAGAAAAAAAGAGAATGGAGAATATTTTACAGGGAATGGGTCTGGAAACACTCAACTCCCCAACTTGATTCAAAGCAGCAGTAAAATTATTTTCTCAACCAGTTAACTGTTCTTCATGCATTAGCCCACACCAGGTTGTAAACATCATTTTAACACTGAATGGTACAGAATGAAATGGTGAATAGGTCATATTGGGAGAGAGGTGAGCATTTTTGTCTGATGCTTGTATTCTAAGGCCAAAAATAAAGGGCAGAGGTTTCACTGCTCACATTTTTGGAATAAACTAGCACTTTCTGAATGTAATAATGCAAGAAAAAATATACATAATTCAGAGTAATATTTTTGAGTCAGCTTAAACTTTAAGGAGATGAACAGCAAACACAAATTTAACCTTTAAATAATAATGGTAATCAGATTTGGAAACACTGAACATAAATAAACCAGTAGGCTTTGAACATTTGGGGTGACATTAAGTTGAAAAGAGCATCATCAGATTGAAATTATATTTAAAGCTGAACAAAGAATAAAATTATTTTACTAGAAATAACACTTAATATTAACTTAATATTTCTCTGTGATTATGGAATGTTGTTTCTTTACAATTTCCTGGTTTGAAATTGTTTCTGTGCATCTGATAACAAAAATGTCATAGCAATCCTTGCCAGTGCCAGACTGGATGGCATTTATTTCTCCTTCCGTCTGTTTCCTGATAATTCAGCGGTGACAGGAGAGCTGACATGAGGAAAGGATATGGTCTTAATAAAAGCTTTAAGTTTAACTTCAAATCAAGGAACAAGAGACATAGAAAAAGAAGATAAAGACAAATACAGGGGATAATGCATTAGTGGGTGATTGAAGTGGATATTTAATTTATTATGTGTTTTATGCGGAATTCGGCTGCCATCTCCAGTATCATTGAAGACTGACTGTGTAACTTGTGGAATTTTGGGTGTTCTTCTCGTTGTTGTGCTTTCTTTTTATGAATTATATTTATATATTTTGGTAATTAGGTAGAAATTGTATTCTGCTATATTTGTACATGGACTTGAAAACCCCCACAGTTTGTGTTAGAAAATGAGAAACTTTCTTCTAAAATAGTTTCTCCTCAACTTTTGTTTGTTATACTGAATAGAGTACTGAACATATCTGAACTGTGTATTGAAGGAAACAGCAATATGTAGCTCAAGAGTTCTGGAAAGAAGACTTAGTACAGTCTGAGGTCAATTCATTTCCTGTCTTTGCTAGAGTGATAAAAGTATGAAGAACTAATGAAGTAAAAAAAGTCTTTTTAAACTTTCAAGACATACAAAGACTTTCTAGCAAAAAGGCACACAGGAAAAAAAAATATATATAAGAAATGTCTTTCTTTTAAAATAGTCAGTTTTGGGAGAAAAATAGTTCACTATTTTACATCAAAATATCATGTCCTTAAGTCTATCAAATTTATCTATAACTGCTTGGATATCACAAGCCACTGAATTCACAATGCTTGCCTATGTCAGTTAAGATGAAAGCATCAGTATTGGAAGAAAGTTCTTTTCAAATGTCTCTGTTATTTTGGTGGTAATTTAACCACTTTTTCTGAATATTTGTAAACAAGTTGTTTATCTTCATCTTAAGATAGTCTAGAGAATTCGAATGATTTATTAATATACAGAAATGCATTTTTTTCCTATAATAAACCAGTCAGTTAACAGCCTAGAACTTGCTTCTGCTTCCAGAACCTTTTTAATAACAAAGTCCTGTAGATGTTTCCATAAAGTCAAATAATTCACTATTTTAATTAGTTATCATGTGGTTATTTTTAGCTTGTAATTATAATTAACCATCACTCTCATATATATGATCTGTCCTGTGACTGGAGAGAAGAGTGGAGACCACTCTGTCTCCTGTACCCCAGTGGTAGCAATGCTCATTCCCAACAGACTGACAGAGGTGGAGGTGCATGAACCAAAGGACAAAACATAGATGTCAGGTCTTTTTAGTCTTTTTTTTTTTTTTCGAAGTGGTCATAGCTGTGATGAAGAAAAAGGAATCTGTGGGTTTTATGTGTTGTTTTCTGTTTGTTGAAGGTGGGTTTCTGAAATCAACAATAACTCCTGCACCAGAATGCAAAGAATAATGGCCACTTTCCCATGTGGAAATCCTATCCTGCTCTTTGAGTCTGTTTCAAATGGAAAACCTTGCAGATTGAATTATGAAAATAAGGATTATAAATCTTTGATGTGAGTTGCTTGTACTCCTTTCCCAGAAGTCATTTACTATAAGTGCATAGTTAAGTGATTATCTCTTATTTATTTTTGAGAGCTTTGAATAAGTAAGCTTCCCAGCTGTTTCAAAAATATGCCATCACTTGCAATTTCTTCCTTGTTAGTGCCAAGCTACCAACCTCTGTGCAAATATTCCTCATACTCCTTCAGCTACCACTAATAATAATAATAATAACCTCAATGAAAAAAATAGTTTAGTGCCTACTGAGGTTTAAAGTGCTGAATTGCAACATGGCAGGCCACCAATTACTTTCAAATAGACAGTAGATTCAAATGCATTCAATATGGCTCTCATTCTGAGCCACAGGTTAAACTTGAGAAAGGAAAATTGTAATCTAAATTCTGAAATTATGTTTAATCTTTTCTTTCATGACACACTAATAAGTGACTCTTATTAGGTGCTTAGCAGCAGATACTTATCAGTGCAAGATATCAGAAATTCTTGTGCTTGAAACTGCTGCACTGACAGAATTGATAAACTTGAAATCTAACCTTCAGATCTGTGTTTCATCAATACCTTTGTCCCCTTAATATTGCTTTTTCTCCTACTATTAGCATTATGATGATGAAAAACATATTTTGTTTTCATGTGAGCACTAGAAATGGGACTTGCAATCATAAACTGTTTTGCCGCTATACCTCAGTGCCATTCAAGTAATCAAACAAATAATTCAATCTACTAAGCAAGGGTCAACAGCCATCATGGCAGCTGACTTTGTGTTGACCAAGGCTGTGTGAAAGCTTTATTATCCTGGGAATGCTGAGGTCCTCAGCTGACCAGCACAAATTCAAGATGATTAAAGCTAAATCTAAGGTAAAATTTGTTATATGACATTTATTAGACTGTAAATCATGAGGAGTGGAGAATCTAACAATTTATATAGAAGTATAAATACTGCATTCTGCATGGATAACAGAAATGGAAGGGATTATAAATTTCTTAACCCTTTAACTTCTTACTTTATGAATTTAATTTTATACATGATTTTTTGAACTTAATTACTCAATATGTTAGTTTATTTTCAGTTATTTTTGAGGATTATTTTGTGAGACAGCAATACTATGTTATTGGAATTACTGGTGGTGTAAATTACTTCAGAGTAGAACAACTGCTTTATTAACAGTGTCATATATAAACTATTTACCTCTAAGTGGAAAGTCAGGATTTCAATTGGAGAAAAAAATTGCAACATTCTGTTAGGGAAGCTAAGTTTTGGTATTTTCAAATTGACCACTATTGACATGCTTACCTTTTCTTCTATATTGTGTTAAAATGTAAACCCACTGAACTGTCAAAACAACAAACCACAATTTAAAAAGAAATCTTTAGAGATGGAAAATATTAATTGGCTATGTCTCAATGTGTTATACACCCAGCCAGCATAAAAAGACTCAAAACACAAGCTGTCTGACTGTAACTTCTACTCTAGGATAACCTTGTCCATGTAACTATGTCTACCAACCTATGACTAATGTTTCTTAAAGAAAAATCTTGATGTATTTAAAATAAGTTTTTACAGACCCAATTATGACATGGAGATTGAGTATAGCTCAGTGCTAAATTTGAGCTGAAAAAAGAATTGGAATGCTACAGCCATCTGGCAAATAAACAATGGTCATTTCTTCTGTTGCAGCAGTCACTTAGATGTCATGTGTCTTGAGTAAGTATATTGTCTTTCATTCTACCTACAGATTATAGTAAATATTTTTGAGCCAGAGAAATGCATGTATATTTTTTAAAAATATCGACCTATGTTGGTTGTAGAAGTGACTGTGTCATAAAACAGGAAAGTCATAAACCAGATCTGTTGCATGTCTTGTCAGAATTTAGGACAAATTCTCTTACAGGAAGCTGGAAGAATCTCCTTCACATTCATGTTTGTTATTTTGGAGCAGTAATATTTTGCCAGAAGGCAAAATGCTTTGCTTCAAATCAGTGATTTGCAACTGAATCCAAAGCCATCTTATGTCTGAAGATCTTGGTTTTCTCTATTATTTTCTTCACACTTGAAATTTCAGTAGTTCATGTAGCGAGGATATGAATTCTTCATTAAAGTTCAAAACTAAATTCTATAACCATACCACCTGTTATTGTTAAACTACCTAGTAGTTTCTAATGATAGTGAAATGTCCCTCAAACCAAGCAAATATTACTAATAGTTATAATTTTATAAATTTGTATCACACTGTAGTGTACCTACCATGTGTGTGTATATATATTAATGTATACATTATATATATGTATTCATATATACATGTATAAACCGTATATATTAGTAAATGTATTTTTGAAAATGAGATAGCTCTCAACATTGAATTAATTACAGTAGCTTAAGAGAATAAGAAGGGAATAAAGTAAGGATGATGATACATTAGTAGAGGACAAGATACAGGAAGCCATCCTAGAAACAGAGATTGGGCAATAGCACTGTAATAGCTTAAAGGTACTGTAATATTGTATGAGAGTAGCCATACCACATCAGGAAAAAAATACAGCTAGTTCTATAACTCTTTTGATACCAGTGTGTGGCAAGGAGCAACCGTATTGTTATATTTTTCAGGTGTACTTATATTTTCCATTAGCCAGCTGGTACTGCTTTGAATCATTCTTGATGATATTTTTTTTTTCCCTTGAATTGGAAGAAATGTTTTGAGCCTATGCAAACTGAGACAATAATTTTCTTGCATGCACAGAATTCAACTATGACCAAAGTGATAGCATATCTGCTGTTTTGAACTTCCAGTCTGAAGATTTCTGTCCTTTAAGTCCATTTTTGTTTTAAGATGAACAATAAACACTCCTTCCTTATTCACCTTGTTCTTGGAATCCCTAATTTTACAGGCTTACATTGCATGCCCGAGGTTTAAAGGTCAGTTCTTTTCAGAAACGTTTGTGTATCTTTGATAATCCCTGATGCCCTTTACTTCTTTTCAAGTATTATTATCCCTTCGGGGTATGGGGATCAGAAATAATTTTATTCTCTTTTCCTTTCTTCATAATTTTTAAACATTTTGGTTTTAGTTTACAATCTTTAGCTTTTTTACTCTTTACAATTTAGCTAATATTTTCATAGAACTATGAATTATAATTACAATAACTTTGTCTAAGTAGTAAGGTTAACAATTGGCAATTACCAGCTACCAGTACTAGCTCCTCTTCAGTGTTTACATGAAAAAAAATTAGGATTTTTTTCTCCAATGTGCATAATTGCATTATTTTCAGTATTGTTTTACCTAGTGTACTATAAAGTATTATCATATTACTCTTCTGCACTTTATGACACTGTCATCAACATTCTGACTATCCATTTAATTAAAAAAAAATATTCTTGTTCAATTAAGGTTTTAATATATGCTTCAGAATTTAAGTATAAAAATAAAGAGACATTTCCATTCAGTATTTTAACTCTGTCATTGGCAAATTTTTAACACCGTCAGTAAAGCAACATGGCATCTTATGTCTTATCTCGGTTCCTATAAAATAATTGTCTACAAAATATTAATCCTCACCATCATTGGCTATCCTTATAAGTGTAAAGTCATATAGTAAAATAACTGAAGGATAGTAAGTAATTCTAATTTTAAAGGAAACAGAAAGCATACAAGACCAGACTAGTAATCTATCTAGTATTTTCTCTTTGGTACTGTTGAAGATAATATGTTTCAGGCATACTGTAACAGGCATATTTGCAATGACCCATTTGGAGAGTGTATTTCTTTTTATATTGGTCACACTTCACAGCCTGAAACAAGAAGATTCAATCCTTCATGCTTCAAGTCATTACCATTGTTCTTGAGGGCACAAGGTAATATTTAACTGACAAGAGCACAAAGATATGTTTTAAGGAGGCATATTACTCCATCATTTTCTACCATGGGTACATTGCATCTTCATCTGATGTATGTGTTCCTGGATAGTGTTGAAGACAGAGTGCAGATCTGCTCCAGCATAGCAGAACAGCTATGCTGCTGTATCAGATGATCCAGTGTTTATACAGCATATCCTGTTTATAGTATGTAATTTTAGCTGAAAACACATAGTAAGGCATAGCAAAAAACCCTCACTCTATTTGTAAGTCATTTTATACTTTATACTGGTATAAATATATACACAATCTTGATGCAAAGTTTGCAAGTGTTCATTAGTACTTTTTCTATTCTAGATATTAAGGTTATTGTTTCTTCTATTTTCACACAACTTAATTATGACAAAAAGCTTTACAATTATTGTTATAAATATTTTCCTTGTCTGTGTGAATGAAGAAGACAACTGAAGAGTGGAATTGCAGATTTCTCTCACTGTTTCTTTAATTTAAGTGCTGGTCTAAAAACTGAAAATAATAATTGTTCTTTGTCTGCAAAATATTTTCAACAAATACAAATTGAGACAGCTCAATTTCCCAACAACTCCATCTTGAGTAAATCTCTGTTCTGTGTTCAGTAAATCATTCAACACCTGCTTGCCAACTAAAAATGAGTACAATAATATCTTTCTAATACACAGAGGTGGTGCGATAGATACCCTGGAGCCACTAATCACACAAGTGATCATCTGATTAAAGATCTGAGACCAGTAATTCTACTAGTCCAACATGGTTTTCTCGGTCAAAATCCTCAACTGTCTTTTATTTGAGCTGTTTAAGGAGAGAGACCTTGATCCAGTAAAGAAGTCAAATACATATTGATATCTTGCATGCATTTGGGGCTTTACTGAAAATCAGGTTCAAAGAATTTAAATCATCCTGACTCCTTTCTTGATTTTTAAATTGTTTTATAGCATTCATAATCTTATTATAGAGTGAAGTCCGGGAAAGACCATTAGGTCATATAAGCCATAAATAAAGATACTCCTTCAGGAAATCCTTTAAAATTTGTTTAAATATAGGATGACTTGTGGATTGCAAGCACACATTCTCCAAAAAGACTCTAGTTTGGTATTTAAGCCATGAGGAAAGAATTTGGTATTTTTCATGGAAGGATGTGAATTACAGGACCTTGAGGGAGGATTTTTTTAGTATTAGGTGATGTGATGCTTCAAACAGGCACACTACTATTCTAGTGGAGTAAAAGGGGGTTGACGTGGGTACCATTACTTCAAAATTTCCAGTGTGACCAATGAATAGCAGGAAGTACCATGTAAGCTTTAAATGGAAACATGTCTACATTCAAAATGACATTAGACACTTAGGATTATATTTATAAAGAATATTGTTTTGGGTTTTTTTTAATGGAATGAGTCTATCAGCCTATTTTGTCTTACTCTAGGAATACATATATAATAATTACATAACTTGCAAACCTGTATACCTTCCTTGTATCTGAACTGGAAAATTCAGTTGTGTACCTGAACAAGATATTCTTTTCTGTTGCCCTTGACTATTCAACTGTTTATTTTCTAATGTATATATTTCAAAACATGCTGTTCCAAAGTTAGTTCCAAGGTTTAATCTGCGGTTAATTGAATTTTGTGTCCTTATAATAATGAAAGTTGAAAATAACTTAGATGAGAGTTCAGAGCAGGGTGAAGAAGTCCAATTCTGCATTGAACTTCTGAGACTATTGCCCCCTTTTTAAAGCTCTGTGGATACATGAAAATTATAACCTTATTTCTACATAGATTTTCACCTAAGTGCCACATCAGAGGTTTTTAGTTCTGCAAATTACCTAAATATTACATAATAAGAGAATTTAAATAAAGGCCTTTTTCAGATATTGTTTCTATAAAGAGTTAACATATGGGGGAGAATACTAGTCTCCCATAAATAAGGTGTGTCTTTCTTGATCATCTGTGTGGTGCTCATACAATACTAGTGCTCATATAATTCTGTGGGAGAGAAGGATGTAAAGGTCAATAAAACCAGGTAGAAGTAACTTCCAAATCAGAAATAATGTCCAAGCTCAGTGA
>JANHGN010023389.1:6064-36945 GCA_024605025.1 Megaceryle maxima | reverse complement strand
GTTTCTTTCTGGATGACTTGAAAGATGATTTTTAGACAACTCCTTTGCCAAGCTGCAAATTAACAATGACTTCTTAAAGCAAGCAATGCCGAAAACTGGATTATATAATTTCCTATGTGTAACTAAATTTATCATTAGGGTTTGTTCCATAAATTATTCAACTTCTTTTTATGATACTGTAAGTATTGATGAAGTGTTACACCTCAAATTATTAATTACAAATAATTGACAAAACCATTTTAAGGCATCAGCTGGAAAGCATCTTCTAATTTTTGTGAAAAGATTAGAGAGTAAAAATTATATAGCAAGTATTTCAGTGCTTGTGTTTTGAATAAAACCCTTTCTTTTTAACAGTACTGCAATGGTGGGGATTTGGCAGATTACTTGCAAGGTAACTGATTATTGTATTTCCATGTTAAGAAGATACTGCATTACATGTTTCTATTCTGTATTGCTGTAATCCATTGGTGTTTTCCTGAGATTTTTTTTGCTTGTGGTTTAAATACTTCTCTGATCATGGAATCAAACAAAATTTTGAGCAGAGATGTTAATCTCGATGATAATATTCCTCTACTTGCCTTTGTATCTCAGTATGTTGAAGGAACCTTTCTGTGAACAGCTATTGTTATGGTAACTGTGTATATTAAAAGCCTAATTCACTTCCCATTAAAATCATTGGAAAGACTCATACAGTATAATCCAGCTCCTGTGTTCGGTACTTTTTCAGACTGCAGAATGAGATAATACCTTACGAAGAGACTTTCAAAAGTACATCTCTTTTTTTTCCCCTTCAAATTGAATTTTGTCATGGATGTTTTTGAGCAGAGTGGTTATCTTCATCCCCATAAAAAGTTGTTTAAATAACAGGTTTTATGGCTTCGGATTATGACAT
This sequence comes from Megaceryle maxima, assembly GCA_024605025.1. Classification (NCBI taxonomy): domain Eukaryota; kingdom Metazoa; phylum Chordata; class Aves; order Coraciiformes; family Cerylidae; genus Megaceryle; species Megaceryle maxima. The sequence goes on along the minus strand of JANHGN010023389.1, from coordinate 36,053 downwards.
GATTGTAGATACATTTAATGTCCTAAACTGTGAAGTTCTCTTATTTTTTTTGCTCCTTTGCCTTTTTAGCAAGTTTAGGATTTAAAGGTGATTGAGAAATTTTATCATTACTGTGCTACCAAGTTGAATAAACTATTGTAAGGATGGATAATTCGGAGTACTGTAGCTAGTGTAGAACTATGGAAATCTATACATTGTTGGGAGGGGATGTGTTTGTAGGGAAATACTGGAGTTTGCATTGTTCTGAATGTAATTCACTAGGATTTGATTGTTGTGTTCAGAGTTGGTCGCTGTGAAGTTTACTGCTTTTTGCTCAAAGATAATGATATGATATTTTATTTTCTCATCTCCTCATGTGTGTGTTACTTCCAGCTAAAGGAACTCTTAGTGAAGATACCATCCGAGTGTTCCTCCAGCAGATTGCAGCAGCTATGCGTATTCTGCACAGTAAAGGAATCATTCATAGGGATCTTAAACCACAGAATATTTTATTGTCTTACGCCAGTCGTAGGAAGTCAAGTGTCAGTGGCATACGCATCAAAATAGGTAAACATCCTGTTCTCTGATCTAAATATAAATTGTCATTGTTGGATTGTTTCCCTACTCAGAAGTGTCTTTGTAAAGCATAGAGGGTGTGCTGGATTTGATGTGTATTAAATTGGTGCAAATCAGGCAGTAAGTCTAGAATGATGAGCTTTATTCTGTAATGCAGATTCTCAGTATTAAAAAGATCGAGTAATAAAGACCTTTTTGATTAAATCTGACAGAAAAAGAAACCTATTTAGCTACTGTTTCTAGTATTAAAACTATTTTAATTAGACATAAATCTGTAACCTCTGAAACTTCAAGTAGCCTTTAGCCCATTTCAAATCTGTGTGCATGTGAGACTCCAGTTGCAGTTCCAGCTGGTGGTTTGGGGTTGTTTTTTTTTTTTTTGGTAGACCCTCCTAAGGGTTATTTGAGAAGTTTAGAAATGTAGGTTATGACCTATTTTTGGCAGAAGGAGGTTTGGCATTGTAACTGGGGTTGTCAACTGTTCAGGTTACTACCAAACTCCTGTCTGGAGAACACTTCAGAAATTTTAATCTCTTGTTGTCTGTTAAGTGCCCATTAAAAATATATTTTTGTTTAAACAAGTCTCTTTTCTTTGCTTTTACTCAACCAAAATCTGAGATCTGTTCCAACTTACTCTTATCATCTAAACAGCACAGAGGAGACAAAGCTGCTTCTCTTGCTGTCCTTACTTAATAATTTCAGCTGCTTTTGCCTGCGTGGAAAATGCAAGAATCCGAAACTTGAATTCTTAAACTTCTACCTGATGTGATTTTACTGAAGCAGATTGTATATTCATCACTCTTAATGAACCATTTATATTTAGCCACTGACTTTAATCCTTTCCTGCTGACGCCAGACAGCACGCTCTGCAGCTGGTAGAAGGCTGAGCAGCAGTTTGTGCAAATGATGCCACTGCTGCTTCTTGGCTTGCTTTTTGGATGATAACACATGATTCTTCCTGCATAACATAGATTTTACTATTCCATGTAGATGTCTATATATTATACCTGCCTTTTTTCTCTCTAACTGGTGATTGTGGCAGATTTCAGTGAGAGATTGATCATTTCTAGACTTGAAATCTTTGCAAATTACCTTTCTTTTCCATTGACAAATATGTTTTTTTACATAGCTGACTTTGGTTTTGCTCGTTATCTGCATAGCAACATGATGGCTGCAACTCTGTGTGGTTCCCCTATGTATATGGTAAGTGACAGTGTATTTCAGAACATGGGGCTTATCTCAAACATTCCTCTACCAGAACCAAATAATTTGCTGCTTCCAGATTGGGGGATGCCTAATGCTGCTTCAGAAGTATTAGGGGCAATGTGCAGTTCACCTTGCATAATTTTACATTTTTTCTTGTGATTTGGAGATCCTAATTGGTAAAATCAGAAAATCAGGCAGACATTGAACATTTCTTAGGGCTCTGGGGAGGAAAAATCTTAGAGGATGAAAAGGCAGTATATCTTAGTGTTAATTTTTTGGCAAAGTAGTTTCATTCCCGCTTTTATACATTTTTTTTTTTTTTCCCCCAAAATTAGGGTATTATCTCCTTCCTGGTTTCTAAGAAAATAGAGTGATCAAATACAGGCTAGAAGAGCTTTGCACTAGTAATTAAAAATACCTGCTTGATATTTCCCTTCTGGTTATTTAATTTATTCTCTCACATGTAGGGTTGCTTTTGTTTGTTAGGGTTGTTTGGGTTTGTTTTGTTTTTAAATAAAACAACAATTTGGAACTAATTGCCATTAATTTTTACTAAGTAGTGTGGGAGTCAGTTGAGCACTGACCTGTCTGCCTTTGGCACTACTGCTACTGTACTGTATGTTTATGAGAAGATCAGTTTGCTTTCCTTTGTGGGTTTTTTTTTCATGTGTAAAACAATGGTAATGATATTCCTTATGAAATGCTTGGTTATTTATCCCCAAGGAGGACTGCATAAACTGAGTAAATAACAATTAGCACTTATTCCCAGATATGCTGATGGCTAGATGCTTTCTTCAGAACATCAACATTTCTAGTTTTCTGTGCTTTCAAAATGTAGCTTTCACTTTAGATAGAACTGTTACCTTTCCAGTCATGTGGTACAGATTAAAATGTTAATTTTGTCTTACAGTGAAGTGGTCTCTGATAGTACTGCTCTGACAGAGCTACTGTAGAATTTGTATTGCTGTGGCTTTGCTTTTTTTTTGCCCCTTCTGAGATTTTGCTGTTTTTCCAGGCCCCCGAAGTGATTATGTCTCAACACTATGATGCTAAAGCAGACCTGTGGAGCATAGGAACTGTGATTTATCAATGTCTTGTTGGAAAACCACCTTTTCAGGTAACACTTTATTTCCTTTTTACTCTTCTTAATCTAATTGAAATTCCTAGAGTTTGTCATTCCAGTCATGAGAACAGAAGTAAGTAGTGATGTCTGAGTGCAGTGTTGATGCTTCCAAGGCCAGATCGCTTGAGCATACCAAGGGAGAAGTTGTTATACTTGATCAGTGTGTTCAATCCAAAGGAAGTATATAAGGATACTCAGTACTGAAGTCACTGCTGTGCTTGGGGTTTTCTCCTTTAATGCCCATGTGCAAAAGCTTCCTTTCTGTGTATGTGTGCATAGGTACAAAAGCTATTTTCTCCATGAAACTGAGCTTTAATTAATGTACATTTCTATTTGACAGGCCAATAGTCCTCAAGATTTGAGAATGTTTTATGAAAAGAACAGGAATTTGATTCCTAGGTATGTCACCATGGCCCTTTCTGTCACTTATATTTGTTGATTAACACTTTCATCTTTGGGAATGCCTGGGATTCATGAAAATACTGATGTTGCTATCTTTCGAGGTCCCTTCCAACCCTAACATTCTGTGATACCAGTGACTCGTGTTACATATTGCCTTCATTGTACCTTGCTGAGTTGAAAGGGCCCTGTACCAAGGCTATAGAGCATGTACAGTGAAGACTCAGGGACATGGCAGAATGCTGACTTCCTGAAATTTAATGTGCTATGCATTATTTAATACATGCTTTACATTAAATGAGTGTTTTACTTCCTCTTGTGTGCAGCATTCCTAGGGAAACATCAGCTTATCTGGCTGACCTGCTGTTGGGTTTGCTTCAGAGAAACCAAAAAGATAGAATGGATTTTGGTATGTAACTTTTCCTTTTGCTCTCTTGACTTTCCTTGTAAGTTGTATTCATGTGACCAGAATAATTGTCTTGACCTTTTTGTCTACAGCCAATTACATGAGAAACTAAGTGTTTTTTTTCTTCTTCGTTATTGTAAGGAAGGCAGAGTAGCCAAAATAAATCATTAGGTAACTACTGTCTGTCAGTATTAAGTGATGCACATAAATTATGACTTTGTTGAGTAGTGAAATATAAATTAATTTAATTCTTTCAATTGCAGCCTCCCCCCCCCCATGTTAAGTGACATACCTTGAATTTTATGGCACAGTCTTACTTCCCTTACTTAAACGGGTATTTTGACTAAGAGTGGGAGCAGACATCTCTGAGCTCTGGTGGTGGTTGGTTGCAGGAATGTGATAGAGGACTGGAAGAACTCACTGTGGAAGCAAAGTTGCTTTAAATAGTTGCTTCCCTGTCCTCTCTTGTAGACTGCAGTTACTGTAACAGTATTAATGAGGGTGCAAACTGTGTACATTTGATTTCACCTTAAAAGCTTTATATATGTGTATCTGAGGGCAATGAGTGATGTCATGTTACATCAAAATTAGACAAATTTGGAAAGTTTAGTTCCTAGTATTGTGCTTAGGTACTTAGAGACATAGGGACTTCTTTATTTTACTGAACTATTTTCACTAGGTTTTTTTAAGTGCAAAAGTAGTAGAAACAACAGTTGTATTTCATCAGGTCTTCAAACTGTTAAACTCCTCAGTGACTGAACTTTGCATTCTGTTGGATGTTATTGCAAGGTCTGTTTAGGGCTGCATTTTGCATTAGCTGGGAAGTTAAACCCAGTAAAAACTGGGTACCCGCTGAACAAAAGTGAACTTGTTTGGCTCCGGTTTACTGCTGTTGGGATTTTCCTCTTTAGCTGGAGATCTTTGGTTGCAGAACATTGTTCTAACTTCTTAAGATTTCAAGGCCTCAAATTGGTGCTATTGAATCATTCAAAGTGGCTGCAACTGTTGCCTCTTCAAAATTACTCAGGAGCAGAGTTTAGATTTGTGTGGGCTTTGTACTGACTGGTCTGTTAATCACTTCAGTCTCAAAAAGCCTTTTTATTGCTGGGGGTTTGGTGACGGATTGCTGCAAAAGCAGTAATACTTTTTTCCTTCTTTTTTTTTTTTATTTAATAGAAACACACGCAGCATTTTTAAAAGACCACAGAAAAGTGAAATCTTGATTTGTTCTTAGCTGTATCTTGTATGTCATCTTACTTATGCTGGTTGTTTAAATTTGATAGAGCTATTTGTTATTGCAGTTTTATCATAGCTGCCAGGAAATGTTCATCTTAAACTGAATAGTGAATTAAAGCTAACTTAGCTAAATAAAACGATCTTCTTCATTATTATTTTAATTCAATAGCAATGTGCTTTATGACCGAGATTTGTTTTAACAACAAACAGGTGACCTATCAAGTTTAATCTAAGAATGGCAAGAAAGAGTCTAAACCTTAAAGTCTTTTCATGCTTTTTGTAGAGAAGGCCTAGTTCTCACCATAGGCTATTAGCTCTTGAGCTGCTGAGATCCTAGTGTGAGTTGCAACCCAAAGTAAGACATGCTCAGTTTTTGTTTCTGCTTATGAAACTTCCTCATTGCTCTTTAGTTACGCATGAGAGCTCGGGTTTGATGCAACACTGAAATACACAGACTGACACATTCATCACATGTGGTCCTTGTGTATTTGTGCTAAGGAGACTTTATTTGTTAGCCTGTGGAGAGAGGAGGATTCAAAAGGTGGTTTAGTTCTCTACCTGAAGCTCAAAACTCTCCCAGATACATTGATTTTTTAATTTTGAATTCCTGCTGTGTTTTGCTCTGAGAAATACCAAACTTTTTTTTTTTTACAAATTGGAATTTAAAATATCAATACTAGCATAATTGAGGTGTTGCTCTACTGAAAACCAGGCATGGGGTTTTGTGTCTAGATGTGATTGATGTTATTCCATTTAACTGCTTTGCTTAAAAATTTAAGCACAAGTCAGATCCAGGAAAAAAAAAAGAAAAAAAATCATAATAATTGGGTAAAATATCCCACCCAAATGATGGTGACAGTATTCAGAGGTCAATATATAAATCTGTTTATGTAGAAGAATTAATACATCACAAGTAAGGACTCTTGAGTAGTTGATTCTGTTGCGTACTCTGGGTGTGCCGGTCCCTGCTGTTCCTTCAAACATGGGAAATACACTGTGTCGGTTGTGGTAGTGGGAGAATGTGTTTGTGCTTAGAAAGAAAAATAGAAAGCAAAATGGTAGTGATGAAAGTCATGTTTTCCTTGGCTGAGCCACTTAAAGGGCCTCAAAGGGGCTGCTCTGGAATGTGCTTAGCAAAGGGAGTGAAAGGGAGAGTGTATAACTGAGCCCAGTCGCCTGTTGTTAAAGTAAAAATAGCATTGGAAATCTTGTTGATCTTCCAGCAATATAAAGCAGAACAGCAGGTGTTGTACAAAAGCTTGAGAACACCTGATCCTCTTGTTGGAAGTTAATCATTACATTGTTCTTACGTTACAGCGAGCCTCCCTTCCTTATCAGGTCAGGGAAGAAAGTGCCGTTGAAGGAAGAGGAGATACTGCAGGCTTCAGATTCTTTTTTTTTTTTTTTTTTTTCCTTGTTACTTGCTTAGGTCTGATGAACAGCATTGTTTTTCCTCAACTGTTAGAACATTAAAGTTCACAAAACTCAGCAGCTAGCTTCTACCAACCCTCAATTTCCCCTAACTAGCTGAAGGCTGCTTCTTGTAGAATAAAACTTTCCACATAAGCTGCTAGACAGCTGGTAATGCTACATCAATTAAATGCATCTCAGCGTAACCGTTTAACAACAAAAGCAAAACTTTTCCTATTGTAAGAGTAACAAATTAACTGAGGAAGTTGTTAAAGAAATTGTGCTTAATCCTGCTTTATGCTATCAACCGGCTGCACAGTTTGTGTTCTGCTGTTGGGGAACGGGAAGGAGAATGGCTACTGCTCTGTTAAGATTTTTTGGCCAACTAGGAGTAGCATTAATGGGTTCAAACATAAGAGTCAGTCCTTGGGGAAAGGCAGAAATGAAAATGTTTTCAGTGTTTGATGTGGGAGGTGCTCATCATTTTGGAGAGCAAATTAAAACTGAGTTAATACCATGTTGAACACAGAGAACACAATTCCATGATGTGCTTCTTGTGTGCATGATCCTTAAGTGTAGTTGTAAAATGTCCTGAAGTAATTCAGTCTGATTTGCTTTCCTGGCTGTTGTTTGAAGTTACTCAATTGATTTTTGTTTCCCTTCCAAATGCTATAGCAACGTATAACATAAAGCTTTAATGTTTTATAACCTCTCCACCCTCTCTCTCTGTAATATTGATTCTGGGAAAGCAACTGTTTATCACCATCTGCAATATAGCCTATAAATTCTGTGGCATTTATATATTTACTAATCATGGTTGTTGTTTCTTGTTCTGTAGAAGCGTTTTTCAACCACCCTTTCCTGGATCATGTTTCGACAGTCAAAAAATGTAAGCAGCTTTGGTTTTCCACTTAATTGTGTAAATGATGAATGTTGGGTGCTAGAACAGAGCAAGATCTGCCAGATATCCCATGCCAGATACCACACACTAAGTGTTTACGAGACATTTTCCTGCATCTGACTGTTGTTGTGCTCTGTTGTGAGGCTGTGTTTTGAATCCTTTTTTGTATTGTACTAGTCTGAAACATGATACTTATTTACTAGTTCCTTTGACATTACAAGTGAACTTAAATTACCGTGTATTTAAGGATGTACTGTGCTTCTAAGTTGTATAAAGGTTTATGAATGAAAAGCAACAAGGAAATGAGTTTGTTTGAAATTCAGTGAAATTCAGCCTTTCAAAATCTTAGTCCCTTTTTTTCCGCTTTATTTTTTTTCTCCTTTAGCTTGTCCTGTGCCAGTGCCCACATACGCAGGCTCAGTCTCTGGCAGTTCCTGTGGTAGTTCTCCTTCATGCCGTTTTGCTTCTCCTCCTGTAAGTTCTCTGTTTTACAATCTCTAGGAAATATTTTCTGTACTGTTTAGTCAAGAGTTACTGAATTTTAGATATTTCAATTCTTGAACAGTGTAAACTGTCAAGTTTAAGAACACGAGCAAGGAATACCCCTGTCTTTTGCTAGAAGAATGGCATTTACATTTTGGTTCTCTTGCTGTTTGTGTTGTACTTTGTGGGTTTTTTGCTGTTCTTTTTTGTTAAAGAAAAAAATACTTAAAGCTATCAAATGCTAGAGTAGCAGATCTTTAGATATACTAACATGGTTTGCAACATAATGAAGGTTACAGATAGGTTTTGATTTGGTCTTTTTGCTTAAGGCTCCTTATACTGATAGAAACTGGTGACTTAATTTTTATGTGGTATTTGGAAGAGGTGCATTCGTATCATCAGGAATAATTGAATAAATTGCAATTAAGTTCACAGCCTATTTAATATAGAACTGTCTAAATTGACACTACCAGGTTACCCAGTATGGAAATTTCAAGTACATATTATATTTCTAAGTAGTTAAATCTCAGTCCATTTTTTGTTTTTCATCTTTTTGTTTTTCATCTTTTGTTTTTCACCAAAGCTAGTGATGATTCTTACTTTAGAAGCTTCATAGTTAAAAGGGCAATTGTACTTTCTCAATCACTGGATTTACAGTGTGGGCTTTTTTTAAAAACTTTCTTTTTTCAACCACCCCTCTTCAGTCTCTGCCAGACATGCAGCACATTCAAGAAGAAAATTTGTCTTCCCCTCCATTGGGTCCTCCCAACTATCTTCAAGTCTCTAAAGACTCTGCCAGTACCAGTAGCAAGAACTCTTCTTGTGACACAGATGACTTTGTTCTTGTCCCACACAATATCTCTTCAGACCACTCATGTAAGAACCTTCCTTATTTTTAGATTTTAAAACAATTTCCACATGTAGCATACCTTCATGTCACTTTTTGTCTCTTTTCTCTAAATGTGTCTCAGTTAGCATTGAAACTCATTTCTTTAGTCTGACTAGTTTCTGAAGGGAGACTGGTATGCCTGCGTGCCTGCCCATCTGGGACAGTTTAACCTTCAGTTGGGTAGTCAGATATGCCAAAGATGCCAGGGTAATTTAAAGTAGTGGAAAATATTGGGGTTTGGCAGTAGCAGGAAGGAGTCACTTGTAAACAACTGCTGATAAGCAGCCCAAGGATTTTCTTAGCGGAGGCACGCACATGATTACCTCCAGACTAACTGAACATTTATAGTCCATGCTGTAGAGCTTTAGATTATAAAGAAATGTGGGTAAAAACAAAACCAAAAAACCCCAAATATTTAACATGAAAGGTAAGGCAGCAGATTGGATTTACACAAAAGAAAGACTTGGATGTAGCACATTGTCATTTTATGGCATTGTCCAAACCTGAATTGTCACTAAGAAGCTAGTCAGCTGATGTCTAAATGCCACTGACTCATGTTAAATACCTGACTAAATTAGTGCTTTGATCTCTGAAAGGTTTCTTTCATTTACAATTGTAAGTTTCACAGTGCTGATCTGTTTTACTCTTTTTTTTTTTTTTTTTTTTTTTTTTTTGGGAAAAAACCCCACTTATATGTTCATAGAAATTTGTCAGAAATTATTATTTCTACAACAGTAATATAGGAGAATTATGGTTTTTTAAAGATTCTGCTTTATGATGTTGGTATTCAATGTGTTCTTGTGTTTACTGTAGATGATATGCCATTGGGAGCAGCTGGCAGGCGGGCTTCGAGCGAGTTCTTGATGTGTGGAGGGTAGGTGTGCTGAGCTTTATCCAAAAGATAAATGTTTTTAGAACAATCGATACTGCAGCTGTAGAAGGGGTTGCTGGGGTTCTGGCAGTGATGGGTTTATTTATCTGCCTGGGCTTTCTTAGAGATTAATATGCCAGGTTGAATTTAATATGAATATGTAAACAGATTGAATTTGGAAAGTTTTGCTGCCAAGTCAATAGTTCTCTGGTGTGAAGACCTGTCTTTTGACAGTAGCTTTTGTTTTCACAGGCAGTCACCATTAACTATTTCTGGAAGCTCAGGAACTGTACAGAAACCATCCTCAGCCTCTTCTCGAAGTACTGCTTCTGGTACAACTAACAGGTGCGTGATGTAGGCTTAGTATCTCCTCTCTTCTGAAAAGGTTCCTGGCTACTGTGGTTTTTGGTTTGGCTTTTTTTTTTTTTTTTTTTTTTGTAGTTGTGGATGGTTACTGGAAACTGAACCAAAACAGAAGCTAGACCTGGTTGTTCCAGGCTCTCTACACTTAATGCATTCTAATGGCTGATGGTTGCATAGCGAGCTTCTGGCTCTGGTGCATTCCCAAGAGATTTCCTTGAGGAATGAGAGCATTCTTTTGTCTGTTTAAATTTTGAACTAGTTGAAAGCAGAAACTTCAGAGACATAACTGAATTATCCTTTTTGGCGTTATGAAGCAAAGCACAGTCTTCGTTCAGTGAGGCGAGATGCTGAATGCAGTATACATTTTAAGAAGTAGTTGTGAGAGATTAGGAATTTGCAAAGCCCAGATTGCTGTGGATTTGTGTCTTGTGCCTGGTATCTGAGTGTGGCTTCTGTGCAAGCAATTAATGTGGATTTCGTGTTTGAGTCTCACAAGATACTCGAGAAGCCAAGTGAAAAGATCTAAACGTGCAGCTTTTCCATGGGCAGGACGGTTAATAAGTGTTCTTTCTTTCCACATGGTTGTAGGCTAATTTTTTGCTAGTTTGCAGTAGAACTGATCATCATCAGTGGTGCCTGGAATTATATTGGAAAAATATAAAGCTTAATTGTGCTGTTTAACTGCACATGTAATATCTGAACAGAAGGGTTAGGTTTGTCATTTGAACAAGTAATGAATTTCAAAATGTTTTCAGTACAAACAGAAAGAGGATGAATGGCTAAGTGGGGAATGAAGCTGTTATGTTGGGTGTATTTTTGGCTTGTGCTAATACTACAGGGCTGCGAGTCAGCATTATTTGTTTAGAAATGCTTGTCACAAGAAAAGTTTGCTACTTTGTGCTGATCTTTGTGCGGTTTGTGAAATCTGCTGACATGGGCTATCGATACAGCTTTAGTCTTACCTTTTATGTTCAAGGGCTGATAATGGGGATGGCTTGTCTGTAAAGATCCATTTGCTCTGGATTGGCCATGTATGGTGTATTATAAATACACTGTAATTTCCTTTTTTAATTGGTGTCAGACAACACATTTTTAAAGTTACAGGTTTTATGAAAACATGCCAGTTATGTTATCTGTACATTATTAAGAGCCAAATGGTCTTGTAGTCAGAAATAGGTACCTACTGTTTGCACTTTTGAGTGTTTGTATTATAATAGTTTTATTTCATTATTTGTTGAGTGAATTCAGTAACTTAACTGGCTGCTTGGGGCATGGTCTGAAGGAAGCAGAGTGTGTGTCTGATATTCTACAAGATGCTGCTTTTGGGTTTTGATTTTTATTTCCTGAGAAATGTTCTTTCACAGTGTGTGACTTTTATTTGGTTGGGTTTTGTTTTGGTTTTTTTTTTTACAAAAGGTTATGCCCCATGAAACTGTGATTTTATTTGATTTTATTTTTTTTTTCTTATTAGCTGATAAACTCAATTGCCCTCATAGTTATGCTCCTTTATGTCAAGTAGAGACAATTCTCAGGCTCCAGCCAGAATGGGCAGAATAGGTAGAGGCAGTTAACTCTTCTGTGGTTAATTGCTAATTTTGTGCTCTGGATCTCAGAAAAACAAGATTTGCATGCAGCTCTGCACACATGTATTGTGGATTCTCTAACCAGTAACAAACCATAGCAGACCTGAGCATGCCTAACCAGAGTTTAGCTTTGGGCCTGAGCTGGGGAGCCCAGCATTGCAATAGTTGTAGCACGCTGCCCTTGCATGCTTTCCACTTATGAGACCTCCTCGTGTGGAGGTTTTCAGGCCTTCCGCTGACTGTGTGCTCACAGCCAGCTTCCAAATTGCTCTGTAGTATCTCAAAACTGGATGGTAATAAAAGGACAAAGTTACTTTCTTGTGCAAAGGAAGTTATATGCATATTAGGAAGTAATATTTCATTTTCAGAGGTACCAAGGAGAAAAGGACAAATACAGTAAGAAACCCAGATTCCTGTTCAGCGAAACCCAGATTCCTGTTCAGCTGCAGCTGTGCAACAAGTGCTGTAACTGCTTGTTTTCTAGAGTTTGTGGTAGAACTTATTTCACATTTACTCCAAGAATTTTTAATCTTTCTCTGAAGAGGTGGTCAATAAAGGACCCAATACTAAACTGTTCATCTTCCAGAAAGCTCATTTCTTTGGAATTCTTTCCACTGAACTCTGTCTTCCTTTAAAAGGGTTAGTAACTTGTGCTTTTGCAGTGATTTTGTTCCCTTATCAGATAGTACATTGAGGTAAGCCCAGGGCACTGACACTTCATTCAGCTGAACATGGGTCATGCTCGTCTGCAGTTCGAGTCTGTGGATTAATGTTCAGGTGTGTGGTTTTGGTCATTCTTTCAGGGCTTGCTTACATAACATGTTTTCCTTTTGCAAGTTCACGATGTCTCTTGGGATATCTCTGACTGTGCTTTAGCAGCTTTTGTACACATTCCAGCCCTGCTGCTGAACTTCCTGTTCTTAGCGCAGTGGGTTTTCCTAGAATGCTATTTTGAAGCGTCGTAAACAGAGCGAGCTGATTGGCAGAAAGTCGGAGGGATCTGTAGGCCGCTGTGATGCGTGACGAAGTGCTCCAGCTAGTATTGCACTCCCAGCTCAGTCTGATACTAGCCAGTGTAAGAAAGGCGGTTGGTAACAAACAGTTCTGATCTTCCTCTCTGGGTGTTAGAGCTAGGTTAGGACAAGCTAAGCTCATACTGCAGGCAGGGAGTGCAGAAGCAGCTTATTTGCCTGTTTCCTGGATTTTCCTGAAATTTCCTCAATGGTACAATTCAGAGAGAGACCTGTTTACCTGTATTCAGCTCCTGTCTCCACAATTTCCAACTTCAGGCACTGTCAGCCATCGGTATCGCCCCGCAGTGAAACAGCACCTATCCCAGTTCCCACTCAGCTACGGAATTACCAGCGCATAGAACAGAACCTCTCCACTGCTGCCAGCCCCGTGTCAAACCCCCACGGATCACCAAGGTGAGATTGAGATTTTTATTTTTTAATTTCTCTTTCTTACTTCTAGTTTTTGTTTGTACCCTGATAGGTGTCCATGCTTTCTTGCTGATGTCATCTTTTTTTCTGCACAAAAACATACTAAAGAGACATTTTAGTGATAACAAGTAATAGTCCTTCACCATCTCAAGATTGTTTGATGGCCACTTGATGGCCAACCCAAAATGAGCTTGTTCTTTCACTCAGATAGAACCCAAGAAGGTAAAAAGATGAAGTCTTGCTTTTTTATTTTGTGCTTTTGTTTTAATTCCTCCTTGTGTATTATATGGCATTACATCATGAAGTAGAAAGTCAGTAATAAGTTATGTTTTGTTTTCACACACACAGTGGTGAGATGAATATCTTGTTTTGTAGAATATCAAGGAAACAATTTTTGGCATGCTAGTTAACCAGCTTGTCCTATTATAAAGCTCTAGTGTGCCAGATTTACTCTCTGCCTGTGGTCTACAGGATAAGGATGGTGAACTCTGGAGTTCTTTATAAAAACAAAGCCCATTTTTCTTGACTTTTTTTCAGGGTCTCTGATTTTTATAATAGTTGCTACACTTGGGGAAGGGCCTTTCCCACATTGTTTTCAGTTATCTAACCAGTATACCAGACCCAAAAAGAAAACTTTGTCATAATCTCTGTTGATATAAAAATGGGCATTTCACTCGATTATCAAATTGTAGGAAGATTAGGAATCCATGTACTAAGGGATATCTGTTTTAATTTTCTCCAGTTAACAGGCCAAGTCAGTGTGAACAAAGGGAATTCAGTTTTGCTTGGTTTCGGTATGGGAAGCTTAGTTTAAGTTATTAGCTTAATAAGCTTCATCATAGCTTTCTCTTTAAAGATCAGTAGTTTCTTTACTTGATGATGATTATTATTATTCTGTAGGGGATTCTGAAGCTTCTCTCAAGGAACCACCCTTACTATAGTGTGTGTAACCATTTTTTTTCACCTTGTTAGAGCTGGAGTTGTGAGGCGCTCAAATACTAGTCCGATGGGCTTCATGAAGATGGGCTCCTGTTCCCCAGTACCAGCTGACACTGCACAGGGTGTTGGACGTCGGCTATCCACAGGTTCTTCTAGACCATATTCTCCTTCACCACTAGGTAAGCCCATAAATTTTTAGCAACTAGTGACAATTTATCTGGAACAGTAATTCAAAACACCCATTCTGGCTTGAAATGATCTTAAATCAAAATCTGCCCAACTATGTCACATTTGCAGAAATAGTTTCTGTTAAATGACTGACAGAAGTAAATGACCTAGGTTTTATTTTGCATTGCCTTCATTTTAGCTGAAGTATAAATTCATATTTTGATTTTGTTTGCATAGTTGGAACTATACCTGAACAGCTTGGACACTGCTGTTGTGGACAACTTCAAGGCCATGAATCAAGGAGTAGAAACTTCTCAGGTGAGTGACTTCGGACAATGCAACCAGTAATATTTTGATGGAGCTTCTCCAGTGTTTTGTGAAGGGAGGGGAGACCCGGCACCGTGTTAGTATGGGTTAGTAGAAGCCACTGGGTACGTGGTGCACTGAGTTCCAGTAGAAACTTAGCCCAGTTGTGCCTGTACTGAGGCACCTTTCCCCTTAACTAATTCCCTGCACAATAAGGAAGTGACTGAAGTTTCTTTTTGTCAAGATGAAAAAGCAACTCTGATAATGGTTGTCTGTAAACAGGGATTGAAGTGGATGGATTATAATGCATGGTAGTAACCTGTTTCTCAGAATCTGGTTTTGATAGACCAGCTCTGTCATGGTAGTCCTCTGAAAAGGGAGGAAGAACTGCCAGTGTACAGTGTGCAGCACATTTTCATCATTCCCTTGGGAAATAGACTGGGATCTGATGTTAGTGTTGCTAAGCATTCAGCAAGCTTTGCAAGTCATAAATTATTCTGGCATGCCAGAAGGGGGGGAAAAAAAAAATCAGGGAGAAATAGGGCTTGGAGATGTTCTGAGACTGTTAGAGATGACACTGCGGTGTCAGAAGGGTTGGGCGTAAGAATGTGCAATTCAGCAACGCGTTCTTTTGCTCTATGCACACTTGGGGTGCATTTTCTTCTTTATCTAAAACACCAGTTATACTCTTTATTTTTACTTTCTAAGGGGTGGTGTTAAAATCATTTTGTGGGGTTTCCCCCTATTTAAACACTTGCCAAAATCACCTGCTGATGATAGAGCCTTCATTTCTCGGAGGAGCCATATTTCAAATATCTGGAAATGGTTTCATCCACATGAAATAAGTTCTATGATGTGTCTCAAATTGCCTTCATAATTGCCATGCCATTGACAGTCTCAAAAAAAGACAAGGAATGAGGGAATCCTCAGATTTGAAATAATCTTTTCTCTTAAAAAAAAAAAAAAAAAGGGTGTGTGCATGTGAAGAGAATACAAAGCAGTGTTTGCTTTTCTTGTTGCCTCTTTTCTCTGGATAGAATTTTGTAGGACTCTTGATGTAGTGGCTTTTGCCAGTGTCAAACTGATCATACTTGTAACATACCACAGCACTTTTTATGGCTGTAAGGGTTTTTAATGTTTCATTTCTTCATGTTCCCTGCATTCTTTTCCTACTTGGCTTTAGTTCTTCATTTCAAATGACTACAGTGGTATTTTTGTTTGTAAGATACCACAAATTGCAGCAAGTCTGTTTCTTAGTGTTTAAATGGATATGGGAAGCTGTCTTTGCTTCTGGGTGAAGTGAGGTCATCTGCACTGAGATTTTTCTAAAATCTGAAGATGTCTGTTGTAATGTAGCTTCTCAACTAATTGAGCTGCTCTTGCTGCCAGTGGCAGCAGAGGACCAACTTCTAATTCAGAAGCCTTCTCTGTGGTGGCAGTAGCATTAGAACTGTGACCAGTGAGATTTAAGGCTGATTTCTGAAACGACAGGTGAGGATTTTCAGTGTTCTGAGACAAAGGAGCAGAGGCATTTCAAAGAAGCAAATTCTTGTCTGGGAAGTTAATGAGAAATAGTTGGTCCCTCTGCTGGAGCTGCAGGAAGAGAAGCTGTTCTAAAGCACAGTGTTTAATGGTGTGGAATGAAATCAAGATGAAGTAGCTCATATTCAAAATCTAACTAGCAAAAGCCTAGGCTTAAGAATGTTGAAAGATGTGTCTTTTAACAGCTGGGCAGGGTATTTTTGAGCATGCATTTATGAAATGGAGCCTATCGAGGAAGATTGTCTTGGTCAGCTCTCAAAAATCTTATCAAATCTTATCTAGTTAGTATGGTTCAGTTTTGCCCCCTCCCCCCCCTTTTTTTTTTTAATTAAAAAAGTGAGTGAAATAATAATTTCAGTCTCAGTTCTTTGAGGCTCCAAAGATGGGCATTTTATCTGGGAAGTTGTGGCCATAAAGCCGAAGTCTTATGTGCTGCTTGTAACTTTGCACAGTTCCTCATCATGAGACACAACAATATGACAAGGAAGAGACCATTTCATCAAATTTCAGGTTCCTTATTTTGAAAGAGGAAGAGCATCTTTAGAGTAGGTGAGATGTCTGTAAGAGATGTTTCCCCACAGCCCTCTGTTTAAATGACTGCTTATAGCATTTCCATTTGCTTTAGGAGAAACTTTGCACACATCCTTAAGTGTGGCCTTCCTTTCTACATAGTAAAAGATTCACTCTGACAGACTAAAAAGTAAATGACTGCCCAACATAATGATCCCAAGCTATTCCTTCTGAATAATTTGGTTCTTTTTTTGTACCTAGTTTTCTTGCAGAAACCATGAGATGAGCTGCCTTTTGTGCCTGCAAATGATGTTGTTACATACAAAACAAGTCATTAATTTGCAATGTCACATTCATGAACTTGTTTGCGAGAATGTAATTCCAGTACTTGAGAACCTCTATTCAACTGCAATTCTTGGCGGCTGCACTTGATATTTCAGTATTGGTTGTGCCATTCCAGCTGAATCCAACAACTTTATTTGTCTTGATGCAGGTTGCCAGAGGTACTGCAGCTGCCAGTACAGCTGTCTCCCTGAAATCTTGCCTATTTGGCAGCTCAGACGTCTCCTCAGTGTACTGTAGCCTTGGTACAAATAGCCAACAGGCTAAATCCATTATCCGTCCCATCTAGTGAGCTGGTGATCAAATGTATCTCATGATATTTGCAGTCCCATCTCCTTTCAGCTTAATGTTGATCTGTTGCATTTGGAGCTTCATTATACGTTTTCCAAGCACTGCAAGTAGAATTTTACTTCACAGGTTTTCATCCCCACAGGTTCTCCAATACCACCATCACAGTCTCCACAGTCCCTTTTGATGGGAGCCAGGTTGCAGAGTGCTCCTACTCTCACAGATATCTACCAAAACAAGCAGAAGCTCCGAAAGCAGCATTCGGACCCAGTATGCCCATCCTATGCCGGGTACGGATACAGTCATTCTCCACAGCCAAGTAGGCCAGGTAGCCTGGGAACATCGCCTACCAAACACATGGGATCATCACCTAGGAGTTCAGACTGGCTGTTCAAAACTCCATTACCAACGATCATTGGCTCTCCTACGAAGGTTTGTTAAGTTTGCTGCTCTCAGCAAAATGAGAAGCAGTAACACACAGCCTGAAACCATTCCCAAGAATATTTTTGGGTCCTGACTTTGCTTTTTATGTGTTCTCGGTCTTGATTCTTAAAGGCAACAGCTCCTTTCAAAATACCAAAAACTCAAGCGTCCTCAAACTTGCTGGCCCTGGCTAATCGCCAGGGCTCCGTAGATACCCCGCTGCAGCCTAAGGACATCACCGACCCAAGGGACTTCGCACACTTCCACTCGACCCAGGGAGGTGAAAAGCAGGCAGGAGAACAGCCCAGTAAAGCTGCATTTGGCAGGTGGGTGTTGTAGTACTTAGAGACTGTAGAGCTGGGTGGGTAACATAGCAGAAGAACTTGCATTGCTCACAGTGACTTGGAGGGGAAGAGCATGCAAAAAAGGGAGCTGGGAGGAGATGCTGAGGTTTGATGTATACAACAGAAACATTTTGTACTGTGTATAAATATAGCATGGACTTCCTGGAGTGCTTTGTGTTGCTGTCTCTAGTTCCCTTTTGTTTTGATTATCTTGATAGGGAATTTCATTGCCTCTGTGAACTCTGCTTAGTTTTTGCTTGAAAAATCTATATGACAAAATTTGCAATGTAAATTTTTAAAAGAAAAAGGTCTATTTTTGTGGTTAGCTCTGTTTCAATAGGTCCATGATGAGCAGCGAGATTTCCAGACTTTCAGACTTCTGTTGAAAAATTCTTTATAATAATAACACAAAGAATCTGAAAGTCACCCTTAGTTGCCTAACCCCAAGTTAGATAGGAAGGTTTTCCTGCAGAACTTGGTTGTGAATTCATTTGTTTTTCTGTCTAGGTCTGTTAGTACTGGGAAGCTATCAGATCAACAGGTAAAGACTACCCTTGGTGGCCAATTGTATCAAGGCAGTACAGACAGCCTCAATACAGAGCGACCGATGGATACAGGTGAGGAACAGGCTGGTACATCCAGGCTGTCTTTATGGGATGGGGTTTTTAGGGAGTGCCAGGTAGATACAATTCTGCTGCCAACACTGATAATTGGTTCGGATGATTTTTAGCCTCAGTACAGAAGCTTTGTGTTAAACTTTAAGGGGATGTGTTCTGTTTATTTAGCATAGGTTTAAAAATAACTGAAACAGAAAAATATCTATTTCTGTGCTAAACACAGAAATATCTCGACTGCCTGTGCTGGCTGGAGGGAGTTGAGGGTTTTGGTTGGTTGGTTGGTTTTTTTTTAATTTAATACAAGATTTGTAGCTGTTTCATTTCCCATTTCCACCTTGTTTTTCTATGACAGTTTATGTAATTCTAGGTCCTTCTCTTTCCCCCCCCTCCCCCTTTCTCCTGCCTCACTACAAGTGGCCACCAGGAGTTCTCACCTTGTTCTTGAGTGGGTGGATGGAGTTCTATAGACAGGGCTGGTCCATAGCCTCCAGACCTGTCATGGTCTGCCTTTAGAATTTTTCTGTTGTGTCTTTTGCTACAGGACTGGTGTTGTCCTCAGGTTGTCAGAGAGAGCCTCTGTTGCTCTTTTCTAGTTGAGGGTAAAGTGAAGAGAGATGGAAATTAAAAAGATATGTGTAGACTGCATCTTGACTCTTTGTGTATCGCCAAGCCCGTCCACTCAGCTTGTTTTATTTGCTGTCAGAACTTCTAACTAGTCCAAGTCTTGGATCTACATCAAAGCATGTTGTGTTGCAGTGCTCTAGTTTGCTGCACATAATTACTTCCTGCTATCATTATATATAATAGGAACCAACTTGCTGAAATTTTCTTTTCTAGCTCCAGCAGGGGCCTATGGAATTGCAATGGCACCTCCTTCCATGGGAAGCGGAGCAAGTTCTCGGGCTGTCATGTTTACTGTTGGGTCCCCTCCAAGCAGTGCCACCCCTCCTACCTGCACCCATATGGTCCTCAGAACAAGAACCACCTCAGGTAAGACTTCCCTGACAATTGTGGGCTGTTCTCAAATGCAGTATTTAGGCTTTCCCACTTCTTGGGCCAGTTGCCCAATTACTACCTTGCACAGTAGGTCCCCTAGTCCATATAGTGAAAGCTCTCTATAAAGTGGAGATTAGTATCAGCCAACTTCTGCCTTTTCTCTCCCCTAAGGAGAGGGACAGAGGTGTGCATTTACAGCACAGCAGCGTGTAACCTCCTGTGTGCACAGCTTTACTCCCCCCCAGGGAGTAGAAGAGATCTCTGACAAAGATGCAGAAGAAAAATCAGATTTCAGATTTTGTATTTTTGCCTGCTGCTGTGCATTGTACTAGAAGCACTCCACAAGGGGTGTGAGCTGACTGCATGTTGGCATGTGTTGGCTGTGCTACCAGATATCAAAGATCTCAAGGTGAAGGCCTTCATCTGCTCAGGATGAGCAGGAGTCTGCGGCAGTGAACTGTGACACAACCTTTGCTCCTTATTGTTGGGCTTTTTGCCTTGGAATCCTTGTCAGCCGTTCCCCAGAATCCATGTTGATTATCAGTCATCACTGTTTGTTGTGGTGTAGCCTCTGCATTCTCTACGGAGTGATGCAAGGAACAACGAGGAGAGCCTCCCAAGAGCGAATCTGTGATGGTTACTCATTTGTCATTTGCTATCGTCTGCAGCCCCAGTGCTGCGAGGTGGAACAACCTATTAGACTGAATATGTGTGTTATTTTTCTTGTAGTTGGATCAAACAGTTCTGGAGGGTCTCTCTGCTCTACTAGTGGCCGTGTATATATGGGCTCTCCTCCTGGTATTTATATGGGTTCTTCTCCTCCGGGAGCCGAGGCAGCTCCAAGTCTGAAGTACATGCCTTATGGTACTTCGCCTCCCAGCTTAGAGGGCTTTATCACTTTTGAAGCTCCAGAATTGCCTGAGGAAACTTTAATGGAGGTATAGCAAAAATAATTTTGTGTTTTATAATGTATAATGCTGCTAAAACAGAGACGTGGTAAAAACGGGACTGCTCAGTGCACTTTATAGTTTCCGCTTTGCTATCTCACATACTCCTTTTTAAGATGTTGAAAATATTCCTGTATCAGTTGTGTGGACAGTTTCTCTTCAGTAGCTATTCCTGGCATTTCATGTGTTTGAATAGGTGACCAAAGGAACATATGACTGCTTTTGTTCACCAGAGCCTTCCAAAGGGGCCTCTCTTTTAATGCCAAGTCTCTGGACGTGGGTGCTGATGGTGGCAATATCCCTCTGGGCATTGTTTTTTAACTGCTTCTTCACAGTCAGTGGATGACATTAAATCCTACTTGTGGGAAGAGTGTCCTATTTTGGTTTTTTTTTTTAATGTGTGGAGGAGTGACACTTTTAAGAACAGAAATTGGGGTGGTCTGTCACCAGAATGCTATCCTTGGAGTGTAAATTTCTCAAGACAGATTGCTGTTCTGTTTTCTCATTCACATCTTGCTGGAAGGTGTTTGGATTCCTATTGAATCTTTATGTTGTAACTTAAGTGTTTGACAGTACACTGTATTCTTCCCACAGATAGAGTTTAAAATGTATTTAGACCTGCATTACTAATGAAAAGATTATATAAATATTGCTAAGATAGGTTTGATAAGTTTTGAAGGCTAACTTTTGAGTACAGACTATGCATGTGGTTTCTGTTCTAGTCACCAAGAAGCAGCGAGTCGTTATCTCTAATTGAAGTTGTTTACTTTAAATCATAAACTTTGGCACAGCCACCTTTTGACACAGTATAGTTCTAGCTCTACATGTAGATTAGAGTGAAGCAGATAAGTATGAAGCTTTAAATATTGTAGGTATCAAGTCTGTTACATAATAAAAGCCAAATGTTCCTCCTGGCTTCTCCTACAAGTGCTGAGCATACTTTTGGGTTGCTGATAATAAAAGTAATGTGTCCCACTTGTGATTCTTTTAGTTGCTCACGTTTCAACAAACATAGACCTCCATGTCCCAATTCCTTTGGCTTTGTTGAAAGACTCTCAAGTATAAGCTACAGTATCTTGAAATCATTAAACAAGAGAGAACGAGTTAATATCTGTTGATCTGTCCAAAGCCATTTGGTCCTGTAATCCCTACTGCTCGCTCTGCTACAATGGGATTTCTGTGGAGGACTGACATACCAAGAAATCCTCCACTGATTAACAAGAATTTTAAGTGCACTTGTTTGCTTTATGGCTTATAGTGGTTAAACTTTCGTCATCTTTCCCTCTGACAGAGAGAACATACAGATACACTGCGTCACCTAAACATGATGCTGACATTTACAGAATGCGTTCTGGATCTGACAGCAGTCCGAGGAGGAAACCCAGACCTGTGCACTTCTGCAGTTTCGCTGTACCAAATCCAGGAGAGCATAGTTGTTGATCAGATCAGCCAGCTGAGCAAAGAATGGGGGTAAGTATGCAGTCAAATAGTATCAAGAGAATTAGCAAATATTGAATACGTCAAAAATATATTCAAACTATGCCTTTCTTTTTTGGAAGTGATTGTTTTACTGTACAGAATCTTTTGTAGGACTAAGTTTTTAAACAACCAAAGACAGATCAGAAAGAACAAAGGACAGAGAGACATTTGCTCGCAGACAAATGAAAGGACAGCGTTCTCTGGCCTGCCACTTAAGTTGGGAAAGTGGTGAGGAGTTGAGGCTTCAGGTGCAGCAGTGCATTTGTAAGCCTGGAAATATGTGTACCAGCTTCTGTGAGATTTGAGCCCTCCTCTGTCCTGTTGGCCAGGCTGAAGCAGTAGCACTGAGGTGGAGGTTGGGAAGGAATGTCCAAATTTGACCTTTTTTCAGTGGAACCAGTGAGTTCTAATACAAAATCAAAAGGAAGGAGAAATACAGGAAGTTTGGAGTGGTGGGAAAGGGCAGTTCCACTTCCTGCCTTCTTCCTGAAAAAAACCAAACCAAAACAAAAAACAACCAAAAAAACCCCCGGCATAGGATTTGCTTTTCACAGCTGAGAATTCCAGGGGCATAGGAAATGCCACTGTGAGAAAAGTACACCCAGTCACTTGTGGTAAGACGTTGACCTCGGGCAGTCAGTCCTCCCAAATAAGCATTCCTTTTTAAAATGTCTAGATTAAAGCAGTTTGTATTTGCTGCAGCAGCAACTAGCTGAGCAGATGTACTCTCAACCCGTGACAGTGTTTGTGAAGGGAAGGGAGGGGTGGAGTTGCATTTTAAACATCTGTCTTCCTTTGCTGCTGGGTCCTGCATAGGATTGTGATTAAAAAGCAGAGTCTGCCTGTGGCTTGAATGTGCTCAAGAAAGGTGTTTTGATCATAATTACTTTTTTTTTCTTGCCCTTTCCAGACAAGTAGAGCAGCTGGTGTTGTATATGAAAGCCGCCCAGTTACTAGCATCATCTCTGCATCTTGCCAAAGCACAGGTCAAATCGGGGAAACTGAACCCGTCCACTGCTGTTAAGCAAGGTAAGTGCAACGTAATCCCATTTGCTGTGCTTGTGAATTTTCTTTGCTGATACATCGCTCAAAAAGCTTAAATTGCAACATCTGTTTGTTTGCTTCTGTACAAGAGAATTGCAGATATGTACGATTGCACAATTCTGATAGTAAACAAAGATACAGCTACAAATTGGTAAGAAATGGGCAGTTATTAACTTGAAATGGAAATTATTTGATATATACCTAATTCGTAGAAGTGATAGGGTAAAATAAACATTAAAAGCAGAAATTGAAACAGATTGACTTTGATAGAGCTGGGAAAAGCTGAAGCTGGCCTGTGTTGTTGGTTGGTTTTGTTGTTTGTTGGGTGTTTTTTAATGTCTTATTTCCTTTCTTCCAGTTGTAAAAAGCCTCAATGAGAGATACAAATTCTGTATCGGCATGTGCAAGAAACTGACGGAAAAGCTGAATCGTTTCTTTTCAGACAAGCAAAGGTTCATTGATGAAATCAACAGTGTAACTGCAGAGAAACTCATCTACAGCTGTGCGGTAGAGATGGTAGGTCACTGCTCTTCCCTAAATGACAGGACATGGAGCTGAATTGCTCCCTTCTCCTGCACACCTCTTCTACATAACCAGAAAATAGAACATACGTTTCCAGAATTCTCTTTGTGGTAATTTTTGTTAGTCTTTTGCTCTCTTTCCTGCCCTGCCTTAACTGTGGCTAAAGTTCCTGGCAAATTCTGTTCCTCAGGGACATCTCCCCTACATCAGCACATTTGGTACATAAACAGTAGGAAATGACCTCCAGAGCTACACAGCCCTGCGTGCTGACGTCTCATCCAAAGCAGGGGAGCAACAGAAGTAGCTTCATCAATGTACCAGGTCATTTTGAAGATCAGCCTGTCCGTACAAACGAAAAATGGTAGCAAATATGTGAAAGATTTTGCATGTAATTGATAAACTTTTTATCTGCCGTGGAGCAGATGCAGTAACCATCCAGGAAACATAAATGCTTTTTTTTTTTGATGAGAGGGGAAGTCTTTTTAACATAGGTGTCACACAGATGATATGGGCAAATATTGTGCTTAACCCTGATAATGGTGTCATCGCGCACAATTAATCTGTGTTCTTTACAAGACAATGTAGGTATAAGATCAAGCATATTCATTTATATGTTGTTGTAACATGTAAACACAAAAGATCAAAAAGTGCTTTTATAGTTTATATGTGCAGGATATCTTTAATGCAGCACAGGCGCTGTATTCTCTCAAACTTCTTTTTGTTGTCTTAGTTATAAAAGCAGATCAGCTAAATTAAGGCTCAGATGTACTTAATGATGCTTTTCTATCATTCATTTTAAATTTTTCATTTCATCACTTGCCTAATGCCCATTTATGTAACTGAATCTCCTGACTGATTCCAGGTTCAGTCGGCAGCTCTGGATGAGATGTTCCAGCACACTGAGGATATCACATATCGATACCACAAAGCAGCCTTGCTGCTGGAAGGACTGACTAAAATCCTGCAAGACCCTGCAGATATAGAAAATGTACACAAGTGTAAGTTTGTGTTCAATAATGAGAATACTGAAAATTACATGGTATTAATGGATTGTAAAATAACACTGAAGTCATCACCCCTTTCTTACCTCTCTCTGCAGATAAATCTAGCATCGAGCGAAGGCTTTCTGCACTTTGCTATAGCACAGTGGCTGTATATGAGCAGTAGGAATATCCCGAGGACCAGACGGTGTGAACATAAGGGACCACATCAGTGATACTGCACTTTTTTTCACTACAGCTTAATTGTTGTCCTTGTTCTGCCCCACATGGAAGATGATTCTGACATTTCTGTGGTGACTACCAAAGAAACAGCAGCATATTCAAAGAGGAGAAATTCCAAAAGTACACTTGCCTTACTGATCCAGCAGCTCCTTTTTCTTCCTAGCAACAGAATTTAAAAGAATCTTTCTTCACATTTCAAACTGATCCTTGTATGTGTGCTTTGAACTTGAATGATCAGGGGTTGTGTTTTTTTCCTCAAAAGGTTTATAGAGAGTGGATCCTTCTGCATCAGGTACACCAAGACATTTCCCTCAGAAGATTCCCTCAAAAGTTTGTGAAAAATATTTTTAAGTTGCCAGTAAAACGTGGCAGAGTGAATTTGGGAAACCCTAACCATGTGCAAATGCTGTTTGAAGCTTTTGGGGCTAAGCTGGCTAGTATCAGAGCTCACGTGTTGTAAACACGGCTCAGCTTGTCCTATGAAGGGATGGAGAGAGCGCGCTCGTTACACAGGGGAGAGGTGGTAATGGAAGAAACCAAGCTCCATCTGTCCAAAATCCCCAGGGGGTTTTCAGCTGATGTGGATACAATTTGATGATCTTCTTCCAAAATACTTTGTTTTGCACTAATTTACTAAAGCAACTGTATATTCATTTTTGGAGAACTATATATATATATAAAAAAAAAATAGCAAAAGAAGGCACAATGGACTTGGCTGAATTTCATTTCAGTGTACATAAAATTCTTTTCAGAATTTCAAATGTAGCTTCTAGAAGACTTTCAAACAAAGTGTAAAAACTTGTATTCACGTGAACCTTCCATTTTATACCTATTTGTCTAATACTTGAGTAACTACTGCTCTGGACTTTCTCAGTAATAGCAATGTTGAGTTGCTGGTTGTTTGCTTTTTATCTAGATTTGGTTGCATCTTTTGTTGTGCATGCGATCTGTGCATTAATGCCTGCAGTCTCTAGGGATGTAATGACAGTTCTCTGTAGTTTGTTTCTTGGGCAGTATTACAAAAAATACTGTAAACGAAAAGGTTCTGCCAGGAACCATGCAAAACCAGAAAATAACGCTGGGGTTCGAGATGCCGGGAAACTGATGTAGAATATCTACATACAACGTGTGAAAAATCAGGACTATTTTGTATGCGTTTTGGGGGAGAGGTGGGAAGCTTCATTTAGCCTTATAGGCATTATCATTTCAAGTATGCCATGAGATCATCAGGACAGCGATTTGCAGAGTATTTAGGCAGATCAGCTTCTCTGGAAATGGTTCCTATACTTTATTTTTGGGACTTTTTTTTTTTATTTTTAGTTACTCAACTGCTTGAATACTTGAATAAACCATTCTCCAGGACAAAAGTCATTTTAATCCTCTTAAATGCAGTGGTCTGAACTATTTGACAAAGTTGTACAGGGCTTACACATCAAAATACTGTTTCGGTGTTTGGATAACCATGTGTTTCCTTTACTTTGACACAGTAATGTACTTTTTACCTTATTTATCTGTATGAAATTCCAACAGTTTAATTTGAAAGTGTTTGTTTATATAATGTTTGTATTTTTAGGTCTTTAATACGGTGTTTCTACCTCTCCTTTGTAATTGCATGCATTATTCTTGAAACTAGGTAATAACTCACTGAACTGTTGCGTAATAGCCTTTTTATTATGGCCTGTATAAATGTATATTAAGGTAAAAATAAATACTGACACTAGAAGTGTTTCTATGGTAAAACCAAGTTTCTCTGTCTCTGACTAAAAGGCCAATGGTGTTAAATTAAAAAACAAAATAAAACAAAAAACCCACAACCAACAAAAAAACCCCAAACTCATCTGTACTGGTTAAACCAGTTGCTGATTGTTCACCTCAAGCTGTTGGACGTGCCACCAGGGCAGGCTGGGGCAACTTGCTCAAGTTCCTTATCTCTAGATACCCCTGGCACAAAGTGTCCTTGGGTTTGTTTTCCCTTGCTTTAGGAAAACTATTTACCCTGCTTTTTGGTTTTTTATGTTGTTTTTGTTTTTTTAAACTTGGATTTGGAAACAACTATGGTAAGTAGGTTGCTGGGTCACAGCTCCATGTTCTTTCAACAAGGTGCTTTATTTGTTGCCTCGAGCAAAGAGGAGCTGCCAGGGCAGCATATACAGAGCTAGTTAACAAAAACTGGCACTGAAGTTACAATTTCTATCCAAACTTTAGGAAAAATAGACTTTGTCCACCTTGTAGATAATATCCTCTCCCCAGCTGAGGTGTGCTGTGGTAGCTGGTATGCAGCTGTTGTATTTCTTAATTGTACTATCAAACTTTTCCCAATTTATTATTTAACCCCCCACACACTTGTGACTGGCACCTAAAGAGGATGAGGAAGGAGTGAGCAGGGAATGCTAACGACACATCTGAACACAGATCTAGGAACAAAGCAAAAGCTTTAACAACTCAAGGAGATAGGCTGCTTTTCCCAGGAACTAAATGGGTTTTGTTGGTTTTCTGTGGTTTTGTTGTTTGGTTTTTTCTTTTTTTTTTCCTCAGGATTCAAGCTCATTCTCCTTCCACTCTTCCCAGCAAGACTCCAGCTGCACAAACAGGAGGAGAAGAAAAGGGCTATTCTTGTTTGCTGTTTTCAGGAGGAGGAGACCAATGTTCATGGCCTGTCTTTCTGCATAAACTCATTCCACAAAGATCCTGAAGCTGTCCTCTGTCTTCAGCTCTGCACTGAACAGCAGGTGCTTGTTTCTACCAAATACTTTTTTTTTTTTTCCTTCAGCCTTTTGAAAGATAGAACTTGAGATATTTGATGTGCTGCTTTTCTAGCCCAGCTCTCTAGCATCTACTCAAGAGCTCCCTGCTCCATATGTGTTCCACTCTCCATAGTGTAGGAATCTAAAGAGGAATCTAAAGCACATTGATTTTGACATTTGCTTTTTATAAGGAAGAAGTTGAATTCTCAGCCCTTCCTCTGATACAGAAAATGAAATCTAATTAATTTACCTTGCAACTAAGATACTCCAAGTTACTCTGAGAAGTAGTTTTCAGTTGAAGGAGTGTGAGTTGTTCTGGGCCTCGTTACATTCTGCATAGTCCTTGCTACTTCCTCATTTCTTGTACAGCAACATGATTGCTGGTGTTGAAGCATTGTGCAGTGCATGGCCCAGCTTCACCAAAGAGGACAGCTTTCTTTTTCATCTAGAGCAAGTAAAGGTGGTGGCCAGTGCTTTCAAAGTTTGTTGAGGCTTTGAAATTCAGATTGGCTGGCTTGTGGCCTGACTGGTGACCCACCTCCTTTTTGACTCTTGCTTCCTCTCCTGTTCTTTTGAGTGGGGTCTTTTTTTTTTTTAATTTTGACCCTTTGACTTTTTTGTCTGCTCTGAACTCTGCTTGCTACTATCTTTGACTGTCCAGGATGCCTTTAAGTATTTAAGCAAAACTTTTTATCTTGCACTTCCCTGTCCAACCTGAGCCATAGCCCTGGTTGTGGCTTTTAAAAAGTTGCCCACATAGCTCCTCCTTTCTGTAGATCAGTGAAGCATATCTTGGTAACCCCTTTCTTGAGGTCTTTAAGTCAGCTGGAGCCCAGTTGAACTAAGTCTTGGCACTGCTTCTTCAGACAAACACCTTTTCAATAGGCTTTTGTATGTGGCAGGCTCCCCCCTCCTCTTTGGCTGAAAGCAAACGAAGTGCCAGCATTGCTGGTGAGTCTTGTTGCAGTCTTTGTGCCAATCATTTTCATTGTTTCTTTGTGTCATTTTCACATTTTCCATTACCCCAGCATGTCTACAATGCAGCCCACAGACCACGGCTCTGTACTACACAGTATCTTGTTCTTACAAATGTGAGATCAGCCACAGCTTTCAAAACAAGTGATGCCATAAATGAACTGAGCTGCATTTATTCCTGTAGGTTCCTTAAAAACTCTCCCTGTTGTTAATCTTCTGGACCCGCTTTTATGATTGAGTGCTCTTTGAGCTTCAGTATCTGCTTGTCTTCTTGTGCCCCTGCCTGGATTGTGTGACTTTCAGAGAAGACTTGGAGCTTGAGACTAGGTAGACATTGAAGCAGAAATTGGGGCCTGTCAGCCTAGCTAAAAACTTTTGAAGTTCTGTGTCCATGGGTGTGCAACCTAAAAAAAACCCACTTATTGATTAGCTGTGTTATTTGGTGGACTCTTGAAACCAAATAACGGTGCAGCTTATCTTCCAAACCAAAGTCCTCCTTCCCCAGGCTCTGCTGGAGGCTTTTGGGAGCAGGGCAAGGAGCAGCACGAAGTCAGGAGCCTGTCTCACCACCCTGCCTGGCCATCACTGACTCCAGGAGGGGGGGAGCACCCCCAGCACCGCTTACCTCCCGATTCCTCTGGAGCTCGATTACTTTCCCCAAAATAGTTCCCTTCTTTATAGTTCCGTAGTGGCTGAATAAAAATAGAAAATACTGTCAGCTCCTGGGCATGGGGAGCATGCTGCAGAGCATGACTTTTCATCAGGCGCAGTCTGGGGTGTCCTTCCATCTCTCTCCAGATCTTACACTTCCCTGAAATCCACGTGTCTCGCCCAGCTGCACCAGGGAGACTCCACAGATATTTTGCAATGCTTCAAAACGCCCCCAGCCTTGTTTCTTGTGCATAATTGGATAAAAGATGTCCCTGACAAGGACTGAAAGGGACTGTCTCCCAGGATGCAGCACGCTGCTGCTGTCTCATTTCTGCATATACCAGCTTTCTGTGAAAGCGTGGCACAGTACCAGTCTGCTAGCCACTGGGATGAACTGGGAGATGGGATGTTTGCCTCCTGTGAGTGACGCCAAGCCCAAGAAGGACTGCTGTGGCACAAAAACCCTCGGGCAGAAGGGTGAGAATTTTCCAGGCTGTGGAGAATGGCTGCTCTGGAAGAAGTAAGTAACCCTCTCCCTGCTCCCACGGGGACGCGCTGCCTCCCCGCACTGCCTCCCCACACTGCTCCGTGCAGAGAGCTCAAAGGCTTTGATTGCAGTAGCATTAACTCCTTATCGAATTTCCTTGGACAGGCAGACAGCGTGGTACCCGGACAGAGCTCTGGCCTGCAAGGACACTTAAACAGGATGGAGAAGAGCACCTTTGCTTTGCATCAGGTAACGCTCCTGCAAGGAACATTCCCACTTCTACCCACGGTGTCTGGAATGCAAACAGGCTCCTTTCCACATAGCACAGTGCAAGGGACCTGCCTGTTTTTCTTTCAGACGTTGCCTTCTGCATGCAAGTCTTGGCAGTGGCTCTTGTCATTCTTCTCCACAGCAGGCTCTTTACTGCTGTGATTTGTGCAATAGCTTGAGAAACATTGACACGTGCAGCCCGTGAGTTGTTAGCAAAGCCAACTGACTTGACAGGAGCCAAGCTTTGTGGTGTTTGGGTTTTTTTTTCGGGGGGGGGGGGGGGGGGCGGGGCTCAATTAAAAAAA
>JANHGN010023388.1:107845-151869 GCA_024605025.1 Megaceryle maxima | reverse complement strand
AGACCTTGTGTATAAGTCTAACAATTGGTCACTTTGTGCCTTTGGGAATCAGCCATTGTGGGTCATGGTGGAGCCAAGACACCCCGTGTGCGTGGCAACAAGCCATGGCTCTGGTGGCATAGGTCATGGTGGGGGCCTGGACTCTCTTTCCAGAGAAAAAACACCTCTAGAAAGCCAAGAGAAGTCAAGGGAGAAATCCAGGGCTCCTCGTGTGCTGCAGGAGGTGGATGTGTAGTGATACAACCGTGTCAGGAGGTTGACTTGATCCTTGCCTTTTAAAGTAGTGCTCATGGTTGGAGTCCTCGGTCTGGTGTGATCAGGGACAGCTCAGAAATGGGGGAGCTCTGACAGCACCGTTTCATCGTGTAACCAGCACTTAGTTCTGCTAGGGATGGGCCCAACTGAAACAGTTTTAGGAAGGAGATTGGACCCCTTTGTAAAAAGCAAAACTTCCGAAGCTCGACTCGTACCCGGGTCACCAGTCAGATTTCATCTCTCACGGTCATTCGGGTGCTGTCTGTGAATTTGCAGTGAGCCAGGATAAAACTTGGAACCAGATAAGGGTTTGGATTTGAGTCTGCTCCAGAAGCTTTGGTTTGCTTGGATCTGGGATATTTTTTTTTTTTTGCTTTGGGCCCACTTCTGATTTTTTTTTCTTCTAGAGTTTTTTTTAAAAGAACATTTAAATATTTTCAGGGGGTTGGGGAGAATGATGGATTTAAGAAGTTGCTGCAGAAAGCTCGCCTTTAAGATGTGTGCCAAGAGTAGATGTGCATCATGTTTTCATAAAGTCTTGTTAAGGGTGTATTTTGCCCAAAGGCTGCAAGAGATGTATTAAGATAACCTTTATTTTTTAATTAAAAATTAAATATATAAATAAAGCAGATGTTGTTGTTGTTTCATTTTTAGAATACTAGACAGACTTTT
Source organism: Megaceryle maxima (assembly GCA_024605025.1). Taxonomy (NCBI): domain Eukaryota; kingdom Metazoa; phylum Chordata; class Aves; order Coraciiformes; family Cerylidae; genus Megaceryle; species Megaceryle maxima. Next base: position 150,942 of record JANHGN010023388.1, on the reverse strand, counting down.
CTAGGCTGGGTTTTTCTATTCTAGCAGACCCAGGAGAAAAGGGGAGTCATCAGACTTTCCACAACCCTATTGTGCAGCAAGGCTTGTGCTGACTTTTGTGGCACCTTGCTGAGGTAGCTGGAGGGCTGTTCCTGAAGCCACCTGGTCACTGGGTGCAGATGTTGGTGCCAGAATGAGAAAGCTGGTGTTCCAGCTATTTTCTGTCACCTCAACTTCCACAGTTGTATCTGGATGCCAAATAAATGGGTCTTTGTGAGCTATGAGGAGGGAAATCTTAATATCCCCTCTTTTTTGGGGCAATTCACACACATCTCAAGGAGTGTTGAGGGGGGAGAATGTTAATTTTGGATTTTTTTTTTTCCCCCCCCAGTTTCTTGCTGAACTATGTTTGGAAGACTTTAATTGCATTAGCTCTGCAGCAGCACATGTCTGCACTGGGTAATACTGACATGGTGAAGCTCCAGCCAACTGCAGTGAAGCCAGGGTGGGTCATTGTGTACTTAATACACAGTAATCAACTTAAAGTTATTTATAGGTCTGCAGCTAAACCTTGAAACAAATTTACCACAGCTGGGCAATATTTGTTTGCAAGAAACACTGGCAATACCACGTATGGTGCCATTTAGCTTATTGGGTTTTATGGCACAGAGATGGAAATGGGATGAAAATATTTCCTTCTTGCCTGTTGTATTGAAAACACACCCTGTGAGCCACAAAGTCTTTCCTTGGCTGTTAATGTGTCAAAGTTTGTCTTTGAACTGTTGCTCCTTGCACAGAGCCCTGATGTACTCGTGACAGGCACGGTGAGAGGTGAGGGTGATGGGGTGCTTGGCTGGAGTCACGATACAGTATTTTGCTTCATATTCTTTATCTGTGGATATCTTTTTTTCCTCCTTTTTTCTTTCCAGAGCTGTACTTGCCTGTTTATACAGGAGTTAGATGAGATGGTCTGTGAAGCCTATAACCATCCTCTATTGTTCTTGGGTCATTGCACCAACACTTCTCAAAATAAAATGTTTCCACAAGTCCTACTGTGGTAGGACTCAGGGTGAAGGGAGCAATTTACCAGGAATAATTTGTCTAAGGAGTTTCACCATCAGATTGCAATGATGAAAAATGTCCACAAGAGTTTCTGATGGGTTTATTTAGAAGCCTGAATAGTTTATTCAAGCCAATTTTTGGTGCAGATCATTCCAGAAACATAAGCTGATTATCAGAGATATTTTAACTTCTCTGAGTTCAAAGTGGAAATACAGTCTAGGGATTTATTTTTAATAAACTTTTAAAGTGTATCTTAAACATAACATTTGGAAATTTCAGTGCATAGCCTTTTCTTCAACCAAAATGTGTTCCAGGAAATATTTTTTGTTGGGTTGTTTTATTTTGTGGGTTTGTTTTGGTTTTTAAATTGTTGGTTGGTTTGAGGTTTGGGTTTGGGATTTTTGGTTTGTTTTTTTTTTTTTTTTTTGCATTTAGCATCTGTTGGATTAATTGAATTTGAGGAATTTTGATAGATTAACATGGTGAGGGGAAAAGGAAAGTAGAAATTGGACACAATCAAAAAAAGTAAATTCACTTTGCCCTGAAATAAGGGTGTGTGGTGTTTCTGCCATATCCAATGAAAGGGGTAAAAATAAACATGGAAATACAAAATTTTACATAAATACAAATATCCAAAATTTCCATGGAATTTAAAGATTGCTTTGCTTGTGATTTGGAAACCTAAGTTGGCCATTCTCCAATGAAGAGTAAAGTAGGTTTTACAAAATGACATTTCTCACTTCCCAGATGAAAATAATTGTTTCTGACTCAACCCCACTTAAGATTTGGAACAGTTCCAGTGATTTTATTTTTTGGCTAATCCCATTCTAATCACTTATGAGTCTATCTGGGTGAAAATGCAATACTCTGGTTGTCTGGGCTAGTTCCTAATGAGTCCCTAAGACACGGAAGATGTTTTTGTTCCTCTTTTGGGTGAGTAGCAATCTCAGTGTCTTGTTTTTCCATGCGAAAGTGCAAAATTAGCACTTGAAGAGCCATCTGATAGGTGCTCACAGTGAATTACTTCCACTGATTTTCCTGATAATCTCTTGAATGTTCACATAAAGCACCTTCAGAATGTGTGTGTTTGAATAGCCAGAAAAGGGAGGTAAAACCGTTGCATTATTTTTGTGGCTAAATCTTCTCATACTTGACTGCTCTGTTACATCTGCAGCTGGAGAAAAACACCTACAAGATACAGTAGAACAGAACAGGCTGATCCCAGCCACTGTTCATAGGCAAGTGCTCTCTTTCATCTTGTTTTCAGGTTGGGGTTTTGTTTTTTTCCTCTGTTGGGCTGATTTTTGATCTTGTCGCTGAAATGCAAAGAATTGAGTAACTTTGCTTTGGGCTGAGATGGGCTGGGAAGTTGGGCTGGAGAAAGCCTGTCTGATTGAGTTTAGCCTTTGAAGGGAGCTGTGGGGATGCCTAGCTCTTGTGGTTTTGAGTTGTACCTGTTTCATGCTCCCGAGACCCAGAAGGAATGTTACAAGCCTCATTATAGATGCACTTGTTTAGCTTAGCTGAAATGTAGCAGAGGGAACTCTGTGCCAGCAGGCATCACTTCCATCGATGGACTGACAGCAGCCAAGGGCTTTCCAAGTGCCTTTGTGCTGGTCCTGAAGGGAGTTTTTAATCCTTTTAAAGGCTATTGACCCTTCTGTCACCAAGACCCACTGTCCTAGGAACTGCTCGTTGCCCATGGGAAGAGTCAGATCAGAGACGTGCGCCCTTGGGCTTGAACCTTGCTGATGTTCAGGGGTGTTGGGCTACCAGTTCTAACAGCAAGGAACAAGCCCCTGTGTTGCAATCCCAGCTCCCCTACAGGGATGGAAATGCTCTGATCTGGAGTCCTGGCTGTGCCCCACCTTTTATTGTACCCACCATTTAGATTATTTTTGCAAAGCACTGAGCTCATCCTGCAAAGTGGTAAGTTCCCCCCAGGTCCCAGAGAGGATGAATGGGCTTTAAGAAAAGAAAAAAAAAAAAAGCAGAAATTGAGAAATGTATTCAGTTAACTCTAGGCTGGTACAAAGAAATTTGGTGGGATTTAGGTTCCACCTTCTCTCCATCATCTTTCTTCAGGAGCAAGATGGAGAAGGGGCAGTAAAAAAGGAAGGAGTGGGGAAAAAAGGGGAGAAAGAAAAAGCCAAGGTGAAGTTCATAACTGTATCAAAGTACAGGAAAAAATAAAAACTAGGAAGAAAACCATAATGAGAAGTGAACTATTTTATACATTTTGACAGCTAAAAAAAGCTCTGGTTCTGGGAAGAGGGGGATTTTTTTGGGTTTATTCATGCAAGGATGACAGGTTTTCATTTTAGGCTAAGTTAAAACACACAGCTGAGTAAAGAACAGTTGGATTAGACTTAGGCTATGATACAGGATTTGGGCCCAAATCTGTGTCTTGACAAAGGTGGAGGTTTGGTGAAGCCTAAATCCTGTTGAGTCTTAGATGTTGGGCATGACCATCCTGTATGAACCTCACTCCTATTCCTTCCCAAGGTCTGGTACCACCAGGTAGGATTTAGCAGAGGAAGAATAAGTTGTTTTGGGACATAAATCTTCAGAGCACACAGGTTTAATTCTTTTGTGTCTTCATAACTAAATACCCTGTGATTTCTGAGCTTTCCCCACAATTCTAGCCCCTTCCCATCATTCTGTTAATCTTGAACGGATTATTCCCAAAGCAACGGAATAATTACACCTTAGCGTGGCAGTAACTGGGAGGAAGGAAGCCTCTTATCTCTGCTGGGATGCATAGGTGCCAAGAGGGAGAGGTTTAACCCCCCAGGGCTGTTCTGACATGTCGGGTAACTGCTGGAAACACTGAAGTTCTTGTTTTGTTAAACAATTGAGAGTAATAGTTGAGAGTTACTCACTGAGAGGTTCCTGAAATCATCCTGCTTCCTGGACAGCCAACCTTCCTGCATGCAACTGGGAGGAGGTTGGGGTTTGTTGGGGTTTCCCCCCCCCCCCCGCCAAGAGATTAGTGAGAAACGAATTTATCAAATAGAAATGTCATAAGCTAAAAATTTTGTGGCGAAGAGGCTGCTGAGCAAGCCAGAGCCCAAACAAAACCAGAGCAACTGATGGTTGCCCCTTGGTCATATTTGCATAAAAAAGCAAAGGAACTCAACACTTGTAGATATAATAGTAAAATATTTCAGCCCTTTTACACTTCCCATGGGTCTTTCCCAAACATTGTTGTTAGGTGGTGAATGGGACCAGTTCCTGGACACTTAAGACTTCTCACCACACCCAAAGCCCAGCTCTTATTCAAGCTGAAGTAAAACCTTTCTTAGTGCTGTCAGAGCTGGGCTACCCAGTTCTAACGTTGTGCAGATCTTTGCAGACCTCCAAGAAGCCACGGGGTGAGTTAGGTAGACGTATGTTCAGGAGATCCTGCACCCCTGCAAAGTGTCAGAGAGGTCATTGCAACGAGTGAAGTTAAGCAGGTCTGAGGGTCATAAAAGCAGCAGGGCCTCTTCCTTGAGAGTGCTGGATGTAAACTCTGCAGATTTTTTTGGTGACTTTTGGGTACTTTTTAGCAAGATAATGTTTAAGAGGGGGAGGGCAGATGACACAGCTGCTCTCTGTGGAGCTTTCGTGGTGCCTCTGGAGAATGCAGACTCTCCTGGATGTCTGGTAGCTAAATGAGAACCAAACAAGGTGGAAGTGGTGGATTCCAAGTGCTAAGTACACAAAGAGGTCCCAGGCTGGGTGTTTCTTAAAGCTGTTCTGCTGGGAGATTATGGCACCAGTGCAGTGAGATGAGACACACTTCTGTCACCCATCCCTGTCCTGTACAAGCCTTGGTGCTCTGGTCCTGCCAGGAGAGATGGGAATATCCCCTCTTCCTCCTGGGAGCTCAGATTGCCTCTAATTCTGGCTCCTCTTCCAAACCTTCCTGAGTCTGCCCCTTCCTGGTCAGCTTTGGAATGTCTCTGGGCCTTCAGCAGTTGGGGGATTGGACCTTCAAGGATTCCAGGAGCTGGGAGCTGTGATCCACCCATGCTGCTGGCTCTTGAGCAGCAGGGACCCAAATCTGCTCCCATACTACAAACTGCTACATCAGAGCTGCTTTCTGCATCTGGAACAATTGTTCCCTTTGTTCCGTGGCTGTGCCCATCCTGGGATTGGTGCAGGTTGATCAGAGGAGCGTGGCTGGAGCGGACCCACCCCTTGCAATCAAGGGATGTGCAGCATCAGCTCCCTGCAGACCTCAAAGAGAGCAAATCCCTGGAGTCCAGGCCACCTAAGTTGTCAGAGCCAGCTTTCTGTGCTGGGATTTGCACATAGGACCTTTTCCATGATGAGAATTAAGTGTAGCTAATCCACATCATCATCTGCTTTTCCACGGGGAGATACTTCTATTCTTTGGGTGGGGAGCATGACTCAGAGAAATGATTTCCTCTCTTGTCCATGCTTCTCGTTACTGGAAATACAATGGTAATTTTTCCCTCTCTCTTTCATTTTGTGTTATTCAGTCTGATGATGCTGAGGAGGTGTCTGATAATGGGATTAGAAACCCAGACTGGGAGTTACCTGCCTTATTCTCTGTATGCTGGAGTGAATATTTACCCCTGAGGTAATAATTACATCCGCTTGTGCAGTGAGAAGTCGCCCATCATGAGCAGTGAGATGAAGATGTCAAAGAGCCAGAGGATGGCCTGACGTTTGTTCTCAGCTCTTGCCAGGAGAGCTGGGATAACTCATTCGTGAAGCAGCAGCCAGACACTTCCCAGCTAAATCTGAGGTTCATTATTCCCTTTCCCAAGGACCTGCCCCTCTCCTCGTGCCATGTTGCCACCCAGGGTTGATGAAGTTGATCCACCCCTTCTTAAAAGCTGTTTGAAAGCTGTGGAGCAGTCTCTGAACCCCTTCCTGAGGAATGCTCTGCTCTGTGCCCTGGTCTGGATTAGCCCAAACGCATTGACATTTGGATGTGGTGACAGAGCCTGGCTGTGTGAGCAATAATTTGGGGAGATCCCGAGGCAGCAGAAGGCGAGATTTTAGCCTGGTTTGCTGTGTGCACTTTGTGTGGGACGTGGGCCCGGGAACAAGGGCCAAGATAAGTCCTCAAAGTCTGACTTGGAGACACCCAAGTGAGGTCCTGAGTTTCAAGCAGCAGATAATCATGCCTCTGGAGGTAGAGCTTCTTTGAGGGCATCACACACTCTGTTGCAGTGGTGGTTCTCCAAAAGTCACGTCTTAGGTCTTACTCATTGCAAATCCATCTGGATTGCAAAGGCAGGAGGCTTTTTTTTGTTGTTTTCTTGTCATTCTACATTTAGACTCTTTTCTTATAGTTTTTTAAGGGGCAAACAAACTAAGCTCTAGTTTTGGATAGTAACTCCAGAGCAGGTAAATGGGAGCACTGCCAGATCAGTGATGTTCCCCAAGTGCTCCTCAGAGCTGTGCTCTCCTCTTTGGAGGATCTTCTCGTTATCAGGTTTGTTTTCTGCTTGTTCTTCCTCACAGCTTAGTTTGGTTAAACTCTGTGTAGCTCCAATAGCTGGAGGCAGGGAAATGGATGCTCAGGAAATGTAATAGAACTATTCCCCTTTTCCCCGTGCAACAAGGTTCTCCACTGCTAGTGCTGGGGGTGCTTTCCCAGGAAGGGATGCTATGTGATGGCTGGAGATGAAAGTCAGGGTCTGTTTGGGTTAGGAAGACCCCGTTGTTGCAATTCCATGTGTGTTTGGTTTCCCTTTCATAAATATTTCCATCTCTGTTTAAAAACAAATCAAAGGGGTTTGTACATTTCTGCTCCTCTTGGGAAGCAGTTTCAGAGGCTGTTTCCTGGGGCAGCCCTTCATTCCATTTTCTATCTACATCAACATACACCTGATTCCTCTGGGGTTTGATTTATTTTTGTGTTTTTTCCTAGCATTGTCCACTAGCACAAGCAGCTCTTCTCTGCTGCTTCTCTCCCTGGGTATTTATAGCTGGGGATCATATCTCTGAGCAGCCTTCACCCTGCTGGGCTCTCAGAGGCTTGTCTCATGAGATAAACTCCTTCCCCCTGATCGCTCTGGTATTCTTTGCTGCTTCTGTTCCAGGCTGCATTTATCTTTCTTGAACATAGGTGATGAAAACTGTACACGCTGCTATAGAGAAGGCCTCACAGCAGCACTATCTCCAGCACAAATAAATTATCTGGCTCATTTTTTGGAGTTACTATTGCTTTTATTAAATTTTTATTAATTTTTTTTTTTTTTTCAGTATGGGCTACCTGAATTTGGTAGCCAGAAACCTCATTTAATCAGTCACAGATTTCCAACCTCCTGGGTTGCTCCTCCCAGGTCTTATTCCTCTGCTCCAGTCTCCATCTCCTGCAGGTTGGAGCATCTTTTTCAGTACTGACAAGCTGACTCAGCTTTTTGTCATCAGCAAACTTTGATGGCTCAACTCTGTGTTTCTTTTACCCAGGGTTTTAATTAAAGGCTTCTTCCCACATCACCCCCCTTCCCTGGATCTTGTATTTATGACTTGACTTGATGTTCGTGAAGGTCTTTTCCCACCTAAATGATTCTGTGGTCTCCTCTACATTTAGGGTTTATTCCTCCCCCCTCCTAAGCTATTAAAGTAAGTTTCTTTGCTTAGCTCAAATTGTCTTTCCAGGTCTTAAACACACATGAAGCTTCTTCAGTGCCACCTGGGTTTATTAAAGCTTTTGCTCTTGGAGTTTGTGGTTCTGTGATAAGCATCTTGTTTGCGACATCTCCACTCTTTGCAGTTCTTTTCTTACGGGGTTGTCGTAGTTCCAGCTTTTCTGCTTTAATTTCCCACCCATCTGACTCCTGCTTTCAGCCATGTGAGGATCTGAGTTCATTTTTCCCCTATGGTATCAGGGCTGCCATTTCCTAACGCCCATTTTGCCCTCCACAGCAGTGGAGATGCCCTTTCACTATTTCGGGAGGTCCCAGGGGAAGCAGATACCTGCGCACGGAGAGATGGATCTGCCCTGTCCACAGAAAATTTATCTGACCACAGAGAGACTTCCCAGATATCAGCCAAACCTGTTTTCTTCTGAGAATCCAAAGGTCAGCCAAACAGGGGCGGGAAATGGGATCAATCCTGCATAATACCATTTCAAACAGTTTCAGTGACAATATCCTTTCATACCTGCCAGTGTTTATTTTTTTTTCTTTAGTTCTTTGGCACTTTTAATCTTTTTTTTTTTTTTTTTTTTTTTTCCCCTTTCTTTCTTTTCTCATCCTCTCTGTTTATTTTTGTTGCAGATTTATTAGGTGCACAGTTAAGTGCCATTTAGCTTTGCTGAACTGTCATCGCCAGCGCTTTCTGAATGGGATCATTCACCGACAAACTATTTAAACACTGAAAAGGGGGGAAATTTACGGCTGCAGGTCAGTGAAGAAGCCAAGATCAACTGAAACTCAGCCACATTTCCCCTTGAATAGGAGAATGTGACGAAGGCACTCGGTGTTTTCTTTAACGTAGCCTTACCCTTAACTTATCCTCGCGCGTCAAACCGAATGTTTTGTGGTGGTATTGTACCTAAAATAATGCTTTTCTTTCTGACAGCTTGCAAGAGCCCAGAGATCTAAAAATGTGGCTAAACAGGAGGTCACACACCTGCTAATTAAGGCTGTGAATAAACTGTGACCAGTCACGCAGCCACCGACAACCAGTCCCAGGCAGGGAAATGCTGCGGAAGAAAGCGAGGGGAGTTTCGTGGCTCAAATGCAGAGCCCGGGAGCAGTTCTCACCTTTGTTCACTTTGTAATCTTGAAAAAAAAATCCTCCCATCTTTTACTATTTGTGCCCTGTACCTGGCAGAAGGACAGAGTGACACGTCCTTTCTCCTGCCAGGAGATTCACAGAGGTTGAGGCTCAGAGCTGGACTTTTCCCTTGGTCGCCTCAACTCCTACAGGTTGGTGCCTAGACCAGTAAGGCTGTCATTAAGTGGTTCTCCTTAAGACAAAAAAGCTCATAAGCAAGGGAAGTCCTGTAGGAAACTGCGCTTGCTTTATTTTAAATGTTCTCAAAGGGCAATTGTCTCCCTTTTTTTGAGTATTAGAATCTATAGCCTTCAAAAGATGGATCAAAGTTGTCTGCTGGCATTATTTTATTCCATTTTATCCTGTCCTTCACACCCTCATCCTTCAGAGTTGTCTTTAATTATTTGAGAGTCTATAAATAAATGTTTTTATATATATGTGTGCAACTATAGATTTGAAGGAGAACTGACCGAGCTCCAGGAAGGCAGCTGGTGGGGACTGCTGGGTGGTGAGTGAAGGACCTCGGTGGCCTCACGTTTCCCATCTCTTGTGTCTCTGATGCTCTGACCCTGTGAATTCTGCTGGTTTTTTCCCAAGTGAAAGTTTTTTCTCTTCATCTGACCCTGGGATATTGCCAGGCATCCAGCTCATTCTACACGGCTGATCAAGTTGTATTGTAAAGTTGGCAAAAATGAGAATTTTATATATTTTCCTCCAGCGGTTCCACATCACCATGCAAAGCTTCTTCACTAATCCACTCTGATTTAGAGTTAATCCTCCTGCACTTGGTATATTTGCGTGTAGGTATTTGAGAGATTTAAATGGACACCACTAACCCCTAATGGGGTCTCATTTCTTAGCATACCTTAGAAACTTAATCTGATGGAGGAAGATGAGACACAAAGGCTTCTTTTCTGTAGCAATCAGCCTTAATTTCACTCTCCTTACAGGCTGAAATCAAGAAAACAAACTCCACGGCCACGATTTTAAATGCTTTAGCAACATTAGTTGATGCAAAACCTCTAAGTTAGGTGAAGCAGGTGCAGAAGGATGCGAGAGGCATGGATGGGGACAAGCTGTAGCATTCGGATCTGGAGCTGGGTTTGGAAAACCCACAGCTGTGGAGAAGCTTTCTGTTGGGAGTAGTGAATTTGTGAAGGCACCCGAAGCTGGCGGTCAGTGTGCGAATCACACAAGTGCTCCTGTGGGGATGTTCATCAGGTTCAGAGAGGTTCACATTGTAGCCACCAGCCCATAATTGTTGGAGAATGGCTAGAAGGCAAGGGCCTTGTACCTTTAAGCCATTCTCCAACACATAATGTCTGAAATTTGTTCTTTACACCCATCTCCAGTGAAGCCACGTTCAGCTTTACTGTCTAGTCTGGGGTCCGGCTCGGACCATCACTGTTTTTTTTGTAGTTGACACCCATGTCCCAGTTGCCATATTAATTCCTGTTCTTATCCAAATGATCTAATGCCAGTGAATTTCACCTGAATTAAACAGAAATGCTGTCACCATTTCTGGGTGGAAATTTCTGCAAGTTACACTCTTTTTAGTGGCTCCTCCAACATTCTCCTTCAGTTTCTATTGGTAGCTAGGTCACCTTATCAATTCTTTGTTAACTTTTATAGTATACAAAAAATGAGCTCTTTCAGGACTGAGATTTAAGAGGAGAGGAAATGAACTTTCTACTACCTATATATATTTTTTTTTAAGGTTGACATTTTTATTCTCATTTTGAGAATGTGTCGGGCAATGCTATGCAGCAGTGGCTCCTAACCCTCCTCCCTTTGGGTGGGCTTCATCTCACCTGACTTTGACCATCTAAAAGTTTGCTGCTCACTCTGAGCTGACCATCTTCTTCTATCTATGGCCAGTGCAGAGTCAGAGACAAATCATCCCATCTCCTGCAGCGGTGAATCGCTCTGTGGAGACACCTCTGATTGCACACGGAGGTTGAGCTGGGTTCTTCAGTTTAGATTGCTGCCATCTAGATAAGATCCAAAGCCACTTTCCATACATTTGTATGGAAATAGATGATCCCTTGGTACCTTGAGCAAAAGCAGATGTCTTGGAGTTTGATTGTTTTGTTCTTAGCTGAACCCCACTTGCTGTGTGGAGAGGAAGTGGAGAATAAGGAGCAATTTAGAAATCTAGGTGTCCAAACCATAGACTCAAATTTGTGCAGCCTGTGTCCACGCTGGGTGCCCAGGACTCGGAGGGAAATCCAAGGACCAGTAACAGAATAATCTTTCTTCTCCAGTGGCCCTTTTCCTAACCTCTAACAGCCAGCTTAACCCCAGCACGTGACATTGTATACGCCTTCCAAATGCTTCTTGCTTCTGGCTGTAATGACCCCAGGTATTATTACCCCCATAAATTACACTTTGGCTCTTGGGTTTCAGAAGCACCATGTGGCAGCAAGTCCTGCAGCCTCATTAAGCTCTCAAAGTTTTTCCTCCTTGTTTCTGCACTGATGGTGGACAACCCCTGGTGCACCTTTGGGTTCATGGACCTGCCTTCCCCTCCCTCTCTCTCTCCCCTGGCATTGTGTCTTGGTGCTGTCTGTAGGTGAGACTGGCTTGTGATCTCTGCAATGGCTGGTGATTATAATTAATAAAGATCTATTTTTATCCAGCTTTCTTATTTTATTTTTTCTTTTCAGGAGCTATGGGTACAAACAGATGTCGCATTCAAAATAGGTGATGCTACTAAAGAGGCTGTGAAGAGTTATCTTCTGCTCAGCTTTTGTTTTCCAACCCAGGGAAAGAGCAGAGAAGTAGATGCAGTAGTGTTAATGGAGTAATAATAACTCCCTGTTACCGTTGTTCCATTTGGCCTACGTGGAAATATTCCCCTGTGCTCGCTTTGAATGGGGACCAGCATTAACGTGGCTAAGATCGTACGGAACCTTCTATTCATAGGGCTTCTTTCTGTGCCAAGTCCCTTTCCGTGTGAGCTTGTTATATTGTCAATGAGTTCATTAGCTCTTGGGCTGGAGTCAGAAGCAAAAGAGCTGTAATTGTGGCTTTTGGAAAATAAGACCTTCTGGGGAAGGTTTTTTTTGATGAATTATACTTTTTTTTTTTAGTTAACATTATACTGTGGGTTGGTTTGGATGATTTTTTTGCATAAAAAATATGATTTAGCAGTTGAAATGACACGCGGCTCATTTTTCAATCGACTGGATTTTCCCTAATGGGCAGAATGGGCGATGGAGGCGGTGGGAGGGACGTTGTAGCAGCGTGGCTAATTGCTCGTGGAGCAGTGTGCCCAGGTTCTTCTGGTGGATTTTTCCATTACTGGAAATATTGATACCCAGAGTAAATTTCTCAAGAAACTTCCTGTCATTAAAATCCATTCAGCGCCTGTGTTATAAGGCAGATGAAAAGCAGGGGATCACCCCAGGCTCCCCTCACCACATGATATTACATCCCAGCCCATCACTGGGACTCTTCAGGGCTGGATAAACCCCCAGGAGGTGATGGATGCTCTCCACCATGTCTGCAGGTGGGTCATTGCTCTTCCACGCACAAGCACTTGCTTGGTAACACCCAGAATTGCTGCACTGAGGTTTCATCCTGCCTTGGCATGGCGTGGTCACCAGTCGTGCCTCGCCTGGCTGCCCTGCTTTATAAATAGAGGGAGTGGAATGCAAAAGCTACAGGCAAGGAGTGTGAGGGGTCCATGATGTGATGTCATCAGGCATGAATCTATAGTGAATGAGGAATGGATGACATGGAGGTGTGGGCTCTGGCTTGCCAGCAGCCCAGCACCAGCTTTCTTCTCCCATCCTGCTCAGCACCTCCAGCTGGACTTTGGGGAAGCAGATGAATGACAGGTGTTAAAAAACAGGGAAGGGGGACAGACATCTGTAGGTAGCGGGAGAGCTGGAACAATGGCAAATGAGAAGAGGACATCATCTATTGTATAAGGTTTTCCTACCTCACCCCATCTACTTCTCTAGGTCTTCATGGAAGAAAACTGAGTTTAATTCAGCACTTCTTGCAACACCCTGTTTCCAGCTTCCAAAGCTTGGAGTTAGCAACTACAGTCCCAAAGTGTTTTTGAAGTTGTGAATGTTGTATCCAAATGTAAGTCGCTTCCAGCGCAAAGGGTTCTCTGGGTGAGGAATTGCCAGGGATGCTACATCCTGGCCTCTGCCATCCTGCTCTCCCCCAGCTGCAGCGTTGGGCCATGCAATGTGTCCTCTCTGTTGGCTGTGCATTGAAAATAAAAGCATAATACAACATAAAACCCACAAAGGAATAGCTGATGGGGAATTTCTTTATGTATTTTTTGTTGTTTTCTGGTTTTCTGTTGTTTTGTTGGTCTTTTTTAAGATAGTAATATGTATTCTGTTGAGAACAGCCCCTCGCTCTTCTCACCTGTTGCAGTAGCTTGACATTTTTGCTCAGCTAAAATTACTGGGTTCAAGTGCAGCCTGGTGCAATGCTAGACAGAAACCTAGAGACATAGCCGGGTCATATTTTCAGCTGACATAAATCAGCAGGGAGCCATTTATACCCTCTGAGCATCTGGCTGGGGATTAGGTATTCCATCATCCGTCCTCCCTGCCAGGGGCTCATCCCATGAGCAAGGAACAGCTTTGAGCCAAAGAAGTTAGAAAGACAGGTCAGGGTTGAACACACAAGCTCCTGAGAAGGCAGGGAGGGGGGGAATTTAGAATCATAGAATTGTTTGGGTTGGAAGACACCTTTCTGATCATCGAGTCCAACTGCTCCCCCTGCACTGCCAAAGTATCACTAAACCATGTCCCTCAGCACCACAGCTCAAAACCCCTCCAGGGACCATGGGGACTCCACCCCTGCCCTGGGCAGTCTGGGACAGCCCTGGACAGCCCTCAAGGGGAAGAAATTGTTCCTCAGCTCCAACCTAAACCTCCCCTGGGGCAACTTGAGGCCTCTAGACCCTTCCCCAGCTCCGTTGACCTTCTCTGGCCACACTCCAGCCCCTCAATCTTTCTTGGAGTGAGTGGCCCGATTTGCAGCAGTGTCTTCTCTCAATGCCACATTGGAAGCAGCGACGTCGAGTGTTTCCCGGGCTGGGGCTGCAGGACTGCAATGGGGATCATCATGTGGAGAACATAACCTACAAGAAAAGGCCAGTTCTGGAGAACAACAGGAGCCTTAATTACAGATAAACACTAGGAAAGCCACATGCATGGTGAACCCGTGCATTAAATTGTTATATGTTTTGGAGAGGAGAAAGAAGAATCTTATCCAATCATAGCCTGGCATTGGCAGACAAAACCCTTCCCACCTATTATATTTTGAGACAGACAAAGGGTGAAGAAAAAAGGAAGAGAAGGTAGAAACCACATATAAACACTAATTAATGCTCTCCAGACTTCTTCATGGTCATGTTAAACCTTTAATCCCTGGGATTTAAGACTGTGTTTTATTATTGGTCTCCAGATAAGAAGTGTGGAAAGGCAACGGCTGCGGGAAAACCTTCTCACCCAGCTCCTCACCCACGGGGTGCTAATTTCACATGATATGTTCTACCCCATTTTATTCACAGATATCCCTGAGCTCCTCCAAACTGCAATAGTACCCAGCTCACCTGGTGGCACCAGGCGCCCTGGCTGCATCCATCCACTGCCACGTGGGTTAAAGGCAATTGGTGGCTGCTGCCACCGATTTCTCCTCCGGCGATCATGGCTTGCTCCTCAGAAAGGGAAATGCTCCCTTGCTTGAACTCTTGAGGTTAAGCCGCATCATTCCTGAGCATCACTCAGCACTAAGAGGGGCTGTCAAGAAGATGACACAAGAATTTGTTCAGAAACTAATGTTTCCCCTCATCCTCTGCTCTCCCTCGAGGCTTGCAGGCACCCTGGCTAAGGAAGTGGCAATGAGAGGAGAGGAATTAAATCACATTGCAGCTGCCCCAGAGGCAACACGAGGGGCTGGCTCCAGCCTGTGCTGGGTGTCCTTTGTAGGGGAGAAGAACCAGGCAAAATGAGCTGTGGACACTTTTTCTGGTTGTATCAATGTGTTTAACCCCAATTATTATCATTTCTGGGACCCACGTGAACTTCATGATTATTATTATTGAGGGGTTTATGGATATGGTTTAGTGGTGGACTTGGCAGTGCTGGGTTAATGGCTGGACTCGATACTCTTAAAGATCTTTTCCAACCTGGTTCTATGATTCCAAGTGCACTGGTCCAACTCACCCATGAGTGACTCAGACCTGACTGCCCAGCACCATTTCCCATCCTGACTCTCACAACAGGTAACATCAAGATAATATCACTTTCAACACAGAGAAAACAGCACATTTTAGTGGATGTTTCTGAAAGCTGAATGGGCAAGAAGAGCTCATCCCACCAACAAGTAGGAGCAAGCCCAAAGTGTAGCTGGGGAGGATGCCCAGCCTGAGAGGGGTCTCCTCTTTCAGAAGCTGGCCTTTTTTTTTTCATGCATGGAACAAACCATTCATTTTCTCCAGCAAATAATGATAGTTCAGGGTTAAGATTTATGGCATGGCTGTTAGTGTCTTGATGCTCTTTAGCTATCGCCGAAGGTGGAAATCCATAAAGATGATGGAAGAGTCTCTTCCCAGACAGCACAAAAGGTCATTTGTTGATTTTTTTTTTCCCTGAAGATCTCGCCGAGCTGGTGATGCCATCACTTTTTTTCTCCTTCCCTTTCCCTTGGTGCACAAAGCGTACATCGCTCTGCTCCTCCGCTTTTATGGGCAAACAGGGGTGCAGGGAAGGTGTTGCTCATTTCTTTTCTTCCCCCCTCAATTTTCATTTCTCCCTTTATGTCTCTTGCTTGGGTTCAAAGCCTCCAGCTGAGCAGTTTTGCCACCACCTTGCTCCCAGCCCCTTCCCAGACTCCTTCCCATGAAGCTTCAACCCACTCTGAAAGTTTTAGACGGTTTTGAGTTCCCCTCAAAAAAAACAAAATAAACCAAAACAAACAAAAAAAACCCAACGTATTTTTCCATCAGGAAAAGAAAATAAGGTAAAAGCAAAACCCTAACATGTTTGTTGCTGGGTATTTTAGCACAAAATAATTATAATAATAGTATTAATAATAATGATAATGCAACTGTTGCTAGGGCTGCACAGAAAACTGAGTCCTCTGTCAAAACAAAGTTTGCTTGATTTTTCTCCCATTTTGGGTCGCAAGCAGAGCCTCGAGCAGGCAGCACCACATCCTGCGTGTCCAGACCCTTCTCCCCAGTCCCGCACGTCCCAGCTGGCACAGCCTATCTCCAGCCGCTCCGGAGGAGCAGAGATGAGCATGGTGATAAATAATAAACAGAGGTGACCCAGCCAAGCAAAACAGAGGAGGAAAAAGCCCTGATAATCATTTTTTGTTTTGGAAAAAAAAAAAAAAAAAAAAAAAAGAAAAAAGGTTTGAGTAGGTGCAGCGGGGAGGATGTAAGTGGGATGGGGCTGTGCTAACACTTGGCACCCCCTGGCATGGCGACAGGGGTGTGCATAGCCCCAGGCCCTCAGCAAGGTCTGTCCCTGCATGTCAGGTGGAATCTTTTCTGCTCATAGCTTTCATTGGCGAAGATGCCTGTTGGCTTCCCAAAAAACCTCATCTCCTGAAAGAGAGGTGGCCTTCAGGAAAGGGGCTTAGCCCCATGCTTCGAGCAAACCTGCCCAGCATCCAGCCAAGTTCACTAAGAGTGAAATTTTCAGTAAGCATCACTGAAAAATCAGAATTTACCCCTTCTGGTCTCCTCCTTCTCCTTGGGAGCAGTGGAGGGACATGGTCAAGCTCTGGATGCTAGTGATGCTCCTCCATGACAAAACCTGTGAGTGACCCACCACGTGCATCCAGCTGTGAAATCCTTGCTTCCTCTCAGCACAGGTGCTCCTTGTGGCTTTCAGGCTCGTTTAGTCCATGAAGTAATTGGAATTGCTTCATAGACAGACAAGGGAAGGCAAATTGAGGGGTTTCTTTTCTTTTTTGGGGCGATGTTGACTTAGCTGGGCAGAAATCACACCAGCCTTGGAGGACTGGGAAGCGATGCCATGTTGAGTGTGTGTTCTGATGAAGAGTGTTTTGCACTCAATCCCACCGTCCCCAAATCCCATGAGCTGGGGACATCAGATGGAGTCTTCTTGTCCATTTTCTTGGAAATTGCAGCCAAAACATGCTGCAGAAGATGGGAGAGGTGTGAGAGGACAGGCAGCAACCCAACAGCAACCCCTGGTGAGGCCCTTCTAAACAGAATCATTTCAGGTTCTGGCTGCAAGTGCTTCAAGTCTCATTTTAGAACAATCTTTGAAGAAAAATGGAAAAAAATATGCACTTAATGGGGGGAAAAAAAAAAGGTGGTAGACCCTCATTTTCCATCATATCCATGAGCAACTCGTTTGACCTCCTGCAGAATATAATCCATGGCACTAACTATTGTACCAGCAAGTGATAGACCACTATAGGCTTCTTGTGCTGGGGAACTTTCAGTCTCAATGGGCAAAACAGGAGAAGAGAAGGTGCAGCAAAGAAAAATGACTCATGAAAAGCTGTGCTCCAAAAGAAGGGCCTAAGACATGACCACCACTGGATTTAGCTTGGGTCCCTGAAGCATTACTGCAAGAGGAGAAAACACAGCTTTTTGCTGTGCAGGGTTCACCAAGTGGCTAAGGAAAAAGGCAAGTAAGGCATCAGCTGCCCACACCATGTCCTCCTTGACCATGGCTCTCCTGCCAGGGGTGGGATGGGAAAAACCTCTTCAGGGGCATCTCCTTTGCCTCACCACTTAGCTTTCTGGTGGGACAGACATTCATTGTCCCACCAACCCTTTGGGACAGTCATGTTCTTCTGTCTTGGTTCCCCAAGCCTGCATACCAAACCTCTGCTCATCAGAGGCCAGGCAAGAGGCAGGAAGAGCTTCGCTCTCCCTGAGGCATGGAAACCATGAGTGGAGCGCTAGCCCTGCCTGTTCTTGGATGCTTTCTGATAACCATGTTTTAATAAAAGATCTGTCACTCAAATATTTCCGAATCATTAAAGAAAAAAAGGAATGAAAAGGAGTAATTGGAACCTTGAGCCCAAAGGGGTAATGTAAAAAAAAAAAAACAAACCAACCCAAAAATAACCCCCACAACCCAACACAGAATGGTTGAGAGACCCTAAACTTGAAACCAAGCCTCAAAATCCCTCTGGGAATGATTTTTTTTGTCCGAAATCCAGAGGGGTACATGATTCATAGCCCAATCCTGCCCTGCAACAGCAGCTGCGGAGGGTAGGAGTATTCAGGTGTTAAGTCCTCTCTCTGTCCTCCACCGCTGGGTTTGAGCTGGGAACAGAGCAGTGGGAGGAGAGCCAGGAACAAGTGAAGCATCTTGAGATGCAGCTGATCATGGGCCAGACCTCTCAGTTCCCGCTCGGGCAGTGCTCCCACCAACACGAGGGCTTTGCCAGCCCCTGTGATTTACTTTTTGCTGTATGTGGAGGATAGGTGGTGTTTGTCCAAAAAAATCCCCTGGCTCTAAGAGTCATGGGATCTCCTGAGAGCCTCTGTTCCCAGGAGAGGTGGAGATGTAAAGAACTCAGGACATTTCCACCTCTTGAAGTAGGTGGGAAAAGCTTGGAAAAGTGCTTTCTACATGTGGAGAACTTAGGAGGCAGTCTGTATTGTATTCAAAATCTCATCACTTCAAAGCTGATCTCATCATCTGTGGAGATGAGTCACGGCCGTCTGAATTTGTGTGGGTGGCCATATAAAAATTTCCTCTGAGTAAGGAGAGCGGGGTTTGGCAAGTGGGCAGTTGGTACTTTCTCCTATCCTCCCACAATGAGACACTGTCACTTCAAGAGAGGTGATGGAGTGAATCATTTCTTCTTCTTCTCCTTCTTTCTTCTTCTTTTAACAGCAGTTCTGGCCGAGCTGTGTGTGCGTTGCCCATCCCTGCTTAATTAGTGTTTAAAACCCATTTCACACAAAAATTCAAAAGTCATCCCTCTTTGCCAAGGGTTTTTCAGCAGGAGAGGCGTTTGCAGGCTGGGAGTGGAGCTTTGTCACCTTTCCTCTCAGCCAGGAGCATCTCCTCCACCCGGTGCGTGTGGTTAATTCAGAGAGAGATATAAAACTATGGTGTGGTGCAAATCAAAACTCCTGGCTCCGTAGATAGTCCATCAGCACTCGCTGCGCCTCGGGCTCGTTTTGCTGTCACTCGATAATGCACCTCTCATCCTGTGAAATACAAACTTGGGTGGAGCTTCCCTTTTCACCCCTTTGATTGTTGCTCTGGCATCCCAAAGGACTGAAAATGAAGTACGTTGGCTTAAGCGATGTTCCCCAGATCAGTCACTGGATCCTGAGAGGATCCCCTGAGGCGGTTTTCCACCAGGTGGGAAGAGGGATATGACCCCTGCTAAGGCAAGCACATGCTTGAGTCACTTATATTTGTGTGATTTAGCACAATAAATCACGCTCGTCTTTCCCAGGCTCCCCCATGCAGTGGTCTGGACACTTTCCTGTCCCATTTTCATCACCCTGCACTGCCCAGGCATGGATTTTACCTGTCCATAGACATCTGCAGCACTCACTCTGGGCAGAAGAAGGTGGCATCTTTTGGCAAGGGGATAGGGCTTGTCTATCCAGAAGAAAAAAGACTCTACTTTCTTCTTGAGAAGTAATTTCCATTGAGAAATGGAAACATTAAAGGAGGTGATTTATTCCTTGAAGAAATCAATATATTGGTGAAAAATCCCAGTGCTGGTAGGAAGGGTTTCGTGGTTGAATGTGTCCTGGCCTTATCCTTCCAGCCCATACTTCCATGAATGAGAACACAAATGTATCACTTCCATCTTATCCTCACAGATTTTATTTATATATATATATACAAATTTGTTTGTCCAGCCCAGGTAGATGGAATCCCACCATTTTAGGCACTGTCTGGCAAAACAGCCAACAACAAACCTGAGAATCACCAAACTCCTTCTTTCCACTACAGAGAAGTCACATGCTTTTAGCTATCTATCAGATCAGTTATTCTGGAGTAATTATTTTGGTAGGAACATTTGTGTTGCAGAATAAGAGCGTCTTTGCTTTTTCCCCTTTACCTTAACACAACTTGGGAGCTCATTTCTCCATACCCAGCATTAGGCAACTTCTCACCAAGATGGTTTCCCATCATCACGCATTATAATGTTTCCTCCTCACGCTGGATCTCATGCTCCAGGATTTCCAGGTCTTTGACAGTTCACAGCACCTTCAGCGAGGTGATTAAATATTGTTTAAGCTCCTTCCTATAGTTGGTGAAGCAGCTCAGGGTCTTTCTACAAAAAGGACCCGAAATCATCACTGTGGGTTTGTTCTGAGTACTGTGCTGGGCTCCATCCCGTTGCACAGTCCGGTGGGTTCCTGCAGATGTGTCCATGATCAGGTTCAGGGTTTAAGGGCAGGGGGGTCAGTGGGGAACAGTGATTTCCCCACCCCTCCTGAGCACCTACGTGCTTTGGCGGGATGATGGCTCACCCGATGCCACACGCAAATGCAGGCACATAAACAGAGGGAGGAGGCTGCTTGATCTGCCTGGCCTCCCTGAAAGCCCAGAGGTCTGTTGTGGTGCCCGTTGCTATAAACATGCTGGCAAGCTGCACAAGTATGTGACATTGTAAAAGTTCCTGAAAGATTCTATCTGGTTGGTTTTGGCCGAAAGCCCTCGATTCAGATAGAAATGCCAGGGAGAAAGACAATAAGCGTGTATCCATGTGTGTATTTTCAACTTCCTAAAGGCCATCAAGTTGGAAAGGGAGTGGGTTTACTTTACTCAAACATCTCCGGAGTTGAAGACAAGGTAACCCAGGAAAAGCCTTTCCTGTAAAAAAAAAAAAAAAAAGAAAAGAAAGAAAGAAGAAGAAAAATTTACCATCAAACAAACAAAAACCACAACACCCCCCCCAAAATGAAACCAACAAACAAACATAAAAAAAACAAAACCAAAAAAACCCCCAAACCATACAAAACAAAACCAAAACAGAACAAAATAAACCACACCAAAACAAAAAAAACCCACCAGCCAGCCAACCAACCACCCAACCAAAACCAAATCAATACAAAACCCAAACCCAAACAATGTCAAAATAAACCAAACAACAAAACAGAAAAGTCAGACAATAACTTTTGCTTCTCGGTGTTACTCCCTGCACTGATTTTCTGGGCAATCTTTAACAATCTCTTGCACCTCTGAGTTATTTTGATTTTAAAATATTAGTGCGTGACAAATCTTAAGCTGTCAAAATGAAAGGATTGTACCAAATAGCTTCAAGGTTACATAAACAGAGTAGCTGGGAAACAGCTCGGCAACGCGTGCTCATCTGGAGACTAGAAGGCATTTATTTTCTAAAGCAATTTTCCAGCTGAATACTGGCCCTCTTTGTTTTGGGAAGTGTCAATTTAATGGGGCTGAAATAGTCTGCGTAAGGCGAAGGAGGGGAAATAGCAGAAGACAAACTGGGTAGAGCAGGGGAAAGAAGCTGGGGCAGCAATTGCCAAAGGCATTTTTAATGAGTCTTTTGATGAGAAGCAACTGGGAATGGGCAGGAGATGGGAAGGGCCAGGGGTATAAATTAGAGCATAATGGGCTAAGGGGGCAAATAAATGGGGAAATTAAAAAAAAATAATCCAAGAGAGGAGGTAAGTGTGGGAGCAGCTAAAGGGAAGGGGAGGAACTGCTGGGAAGGTCATCTGGTGTAGGGCAGACTGGGAGAGATTTGGGTCTGAAGAAGGGAAAATGAGGGGAAATGTGAGCTGTTCTGAGATTTTTGTGCTGGGAGGGAACGGAGCTGTGTACTGGGTCCTTGGGACACAGTAGGTGGAGGAGTGACAGGGAAGAGAAGCTGCATCTGCAGTGGTAAGGGGAACCAAGTGCTTCTGTCCTGGCTGGATTTAGGATACAATACCCCTAAAAAAGAGAAGGACTCGGGGCATCCCTGCAGCTGGGGGTGGGAAGGAGAGAGTTATGAAGCTGCCTGTACACCGCTTGCTCTGAGGAGCTCCTGAGACTTCCAGGGAAGGAGTAAATTAGAAGGAACAAATCGCAAATAGGACAAGGAGGACGTTATGCTGCAGAAGAGGCAAAATTGTCCATCCTTGAGGGCCCTCTGCAATAACTCTG
The DNA here is from genome assembly GCA_024605025.1 of Megaceryle maxima. Lineage (NCBI taxonomy): Eukaryota > Metazoa > Chordata > Aves > Coraciiformes > Cerylidae > Megaceryle > Megaceryle maxima. The sequence continues at coordinate 129,034 of JANHGN010023388.1, read as the reverse complement.
GAACTCCCTGGGGCAGGAAATCTTAGTGCACTGGGGCCAAGTGCCAGGACGAGCTGCCCCTCAACCCGAAGGTGCACATTACCCTGCTCAAGTGAGCAGGAGCAACAGAAGAAGGTGCCTGTCCTAGCCCCCTCACCCCCGAGCTGAGGCTCCAGCTGTTTGGTTTTGGTTTTTTTTTCTTTTACTTGCCCTTATTCTTTTTCTAGATATGTTTTTCCCCAGTTACAAATCTCTCTGAACTGCTGAGTTTGTTGAATTAATACCAGGGCAGCTTCCTCGATGCTCACAAGAGATGTGTGTATTTATACCGACCCTCATTCAGCAAAACACTTAAGCACATGCCTGACTTCCAGCAGCCAAACAGGCCAAGGGGACTGCTGTGTAATTAAAGCTAAGCATAACTTAGTGTCTAGTTTATGGAGGGGCCTACTCCACTAATTAGTTAAATCTTCCACGAAAAGTCACCAGGCTCCTTAATAAAACAACGCTGGACAAACAGCTGTTGTGTGACTCTGCCCAGGTCGCATTATCTTGTTTGCAGTTTAGATGCCTGAAATATCTGACTTCTTTTTTTTTTTTATTATTATTATTTATTTATTCTTAGTGTGTCTGGAGTTTAATCATTGATGAGAAACAGGTCCCTCCTTCCCCAGTAAGATATACGAAGGCCACCAAACGTTAATTGATTTAAATACGCATGGCACCTACCGGGTAGAGGTGGTAAATCACAGTTGTCGGGTAATTAAACGCAACCCATAAATCCCCTCCGAGCACGTGAACCAAGCATCCAGTGTCGAGGCTTTTAATTAATACTGTAAAACAATATTTCAGGCTTAGATCGAGTGTACGGGGTGGGTAAAGTATCAAATGATGGCTAATAAAATACCAGCAGTGGATACGGCACTAACGACCAGTAACCCCCAGTACCCGGCTTGCACCCCAACAGGTGGCCCGCTTTGAAACACGGTATGTGATGTTATTGCAGGGGGATTAAGAGCGGTCATTAGACTCTCGTTGCTCTTGTAAGGCTGGATTAATTAACCAGCAAGCAGAATTATCTGCCCCCGGATCCATCACCTGCTAAAATGTACCAGCAGGTCGTGAAAGATTAGACTCGGGCTGGAGCTGGGGGGCCCTGATCCTGCCCTTCCTCGTGGCTTCGATGCCCGTGTTGGTTGCAAGCTGCCCCACGTTTTTGTTTGCAGCCTGTTAGAGGAACAAGTGATTTACAAGATGTAAGGACAAGGTCAGACTTCAAAGGGATATTAAGGAGTGTGGTACCGTGTTCAAATGGGGTGAATTCTGGTGCTGCTGCAAATCCTGTGTTTATTTTCTGGTGGTTCTTGGATGACATCTACATGTCAATGGACCTGAGCAGTATTTCTGCTACAGAAAAGTGGGGTGACCAACCTCACTGATACAGGGTGTTGGTGATGCTCCAGGTTTCAGATGTGGTGAGGCAGGAAAAGCCCTTGTGGGACCAAACCGGTGCCTGGGATGCTGAGGGTGAAAGTCCAGCAACGAGTGGCACGTCCCAAGTCCTGCAAACCCTTCCATGGGGTTCTGCCCGGATTACAGTAAATCCTCCACTGTGCAGAGGGACTTTGGGGTGGATTAATGAGTGGAAAAACTTTGCTTAGCCATGTGGGTGTTTGCTGGGTCAAGTAGCCCATGACCGTTTCTGTTCTAGACATCCCACTTGATATAAGGAGGCTGAGAGTCTGGGATAATGCAAATATTCTGTGTTTCAGAACTGTCGAGCCATGTAACTGGAAAAAAAAAATAGAAAAAATGTCCTTTTTAAAAGAAAACATGCTTAATGTTAACAGCCTGGTTTGCTTGTCACCAAAAGATCCTGTTATTCAAGCAGAAATGCTTGTTGATAAATCAGTGTTTCGCTGATAAAGCCGCTGGCTGTAACTCTTTATGAAGTCATCAAAATAGAAACCAACCAACCAACAACAACAAAACCAACCAACCAACCAAAAAACCCTCCAATTTTGAAAAAAGGATTAACCTGAGCACTTCAAAATGCTCAACTTTCCTATTATGATCTTAATTTTTCCCCACAGATGCAAAAAAACCTTCATCTCTAAGCTGGTTCCTTGTTTGTTTCTGTCCACCTCCAAACTCTCCCATGCTTTAAAAAACTGTCCTCTGCCCACAGAGAGTTTCAATTCCATCAGGCCACTGTTTCCCAAAATAAAATGAGCATTTCTAGGGCTTGCTGAGCTGGTTGTCTATTTAAATTTATATCTAATTGGCCTTCTCATCTCTTCTTTCCTCTTCTCTCAGCCATTTAATTATTAAAAGTATCCGGATAGTCTTTATAACCCCTTTACATACAAATTATCTGTAATTTACTAAGGATTAAGATTTACCTAAACCCCACTGCTTTAGTCACACAGCCATTACACCGCTTGAAAGTGCTTTATTTTTTGGCTCACAGAGCTCCCCGTGGGAGGAAGTTTAAGTTCAGACCAAATTTATCTTGTCCTAAATGGATGGATGGAAGGAGCCAACACCATCACTCAAGGTTTCTTGCAGATCTTTGCAATTTAACAGGGCTTAAAGCCTGTTGTTAAAAAGACCTGGGAGTTGCTGTGCCAGTGAAATCCTGTCCTGGTGATGTTTACACCCAAATTTTAGTGTGTGGCTCGGGAATGGGTTTTGAACGTGATGTGGGTTCTTTTGGGTCAGGAGGGATGCTACACTGACCTGAATTATAGGGGACTGGAAGAGATGTGGAGCTCAGCTCCCTGCCCAAAGGCAGAATTAAAGCCATTCCTGGCAAAGATGTGTCTAGTCAGGAGCTGAGATGCAACCTCCCTGCCTTCCCAAAGAGCACAGAGGGATCAACTGCCCTTTTAATCGCATTCCCAGGGCACAGACTCTGGGTTCTTCTAATTCCTGGCTCTGAACCTCTTCTGGTTCCACTCTCTGCTCTTCCTCTTCTCCCTTATAAATAGAGGAGCTGAGTCATTTGTTTTCACCCTTGTTCCTCAGAGTTACTCCACTGGTCCTCCAGCCCAGGAGATGCACAGCAACAAATAGGTTTTGTGTGGTTTCTAGATGACTGTCCCACGAGATAAATATGATTTGGCTGAAAGGGAAAAGGACTCTTCAAACGAAAATAAAAGGCAAATAAATATTTATGTCCCTCTGTTGCACCTTTGTTTTGTTTCTTAGTACAAAGCCTGGTGCTTGCTTACTGCTTGTCTTGCCAAGGGGGCTGGAAGCATTTTCCTCTTCCTTTCAATTTTTTATTTGCTTATTCTTTTAGTCTCTTTTTTTTTTTTTTTTTTTTTTTTTTGGTGAGGAAAAGGTGAACAAGGCTCTGGCTTTCAAGATGCTCCAGGGGAAAGCTGGCTGAGAGCATCTTATGTTTGAGTGAAGCTTTTCTCTCAGGTTCATTGCCCACCTTGATTTACAATGCTGGAGCTGGGTGCAGTCATTAGGATACCTCGACTGAGGCTCGATAGATGCAGAGAATACAGGGCTTGGAGAGATAAGTTTCAGGTCCTTTCCTGTATTCTCGCTGCTCCCTGTGCTATTCCAGACATGGTTTTTAAATTGTATTTTTTTTGTGGGGGCACAAAAGACTGGAAGATGACTGTAAGCAAGAGCTGCCTCTCACCTTTTAGTGGTTTATAGCCTCTCTCCTCCTCCTCCTCGGCTGTCTGCTCAGTACACGATCGCTCTCTGAAGAGAGGTTTGCTTGTTTGGGTTGGTGTTTATTCAGTGCTTGGCACAAGAGGGGCTGTGAGTGAGGCTTTGTGGGTTCCACAACGAACATAATAAATAACAGCACTGCGAACGCTCCTGTAACCCCAGGAAGTGAGGCGTGAAGAAAACTCCTTTCTGCCATGATCTGAGCAGCATTCGCACGAGTGCTGGCGGCACCGCTGCTGAAACGGGGGTAATTTTGAGACAGAAATGTCATGCTGGGACCTCTGCTCTCATTTGTATTCTTCTCCATGTTCCTGCTCTTCTCTCTTCCCTTTTTCTTGTTTGCTCTGTGTCCCCAGCCAGCAGAGCAGCAAAATAAATCTGACACGGTCTCGGTGGCTTTCCCCCTCTCCTTAGCAAGCTGAACCTCCCGAAACCCAGCAGCTCAGTTCAAAGGTGGCAGGAGGTGGGGTGCCACATGTCACCCACCCCTCCACCCCACCCCTACCCTTAATACTCAGCCACCCTTGAAATGCTCCACATCAGCTTGGCAATAACCTCCTGAGCAAATCCTGGGGGTGTTTTCAATATTACAACAGAGACTTCTGTCCCTTGAGCCAAAGCAAAAACTTGGGGCTGTTGGAGGGAGCAGCCTGAGGTGCCATCCCAGGTCTTGTGTGTCACACCTCACCTGCACTTTTCAGATGAAATCTGCCATCGGGCTGGACAAAATAGCTCACAGAGCTTCATTGTTCTTCCACAGAGCTAAGTAATTTACACCCCAGGGCTTAATTGCTCCTTTGCACTGACTCCCCGGCTGCACTTCCAGGGGTTTTGTGGGCACCGCTCATGGAAACAGAGGAGGGGGGACAAATAGGGCAGGAGTGAATGACATGCCCCTGGCTGTGGCTCCCCCCCTTTCTCCCTTTTGACTTCCCAAGCCCTTCTCTCTCCAGGCACGCATGTTGAGACAGTTCACAATGATCTAGGTGAGAAGCTGGCAGAGCAGAAGCTTAAATCTCAATTACCTTCCTTCTCGTCCGTTTGCACAGGATCCTTATCTCCCTCCATGTAACTCTCTGTATTTAATTATATGCAGTGATAATCCTTCACACACTAAGCACATTATTAAGCAATTCTGAAGATAAGTAGTTTTCTGGATCCCCAATTATGATTAGATATTAGCAATCAAGCTGCCTTCCACTCTCCCTCCTGGGACCAGTCTGCCAAAAACAGTCTTGTTTGGGTAGGTGAGACACGGGACCTGCATGGGAAGCTGCTGTGCAAAGGAGAGGTTGAGACAAGAGACTGTCTGTGGGTAAAAGGTATATAGGGCCATGCAGGTCTCCAGGAAGCTGGTTCAGATGTTGGTTTGGGGGTTGCTTTGCTGTGCCAACAGACAGGCTGGCCAGCTGCAGATGGGGTCTCCCACCAGCATGTTACCCGTCGGAAGCCATCGTTTGAATCGTGGAGGCCATGAAGCTGTTGCAGCTCTTAGATTTTTGAGATTCCCTCTTCAAGTCTTTGCCATGGCAAACAGAATGAGACCAATTGGTCTCATTTCATAGCTCTTTCTGTAGCCATCCCCCAGCAGAGTGTGGTGTTGGACTTGCTACAGCTTCAGGGTCTGAAATGAGTGGAAATGAGTTTCCTAGCATCACAAAATAGTTTGGGTCAGAAGGGATCTTAAAGATCACTGAGTTCCAACCCCCCTGCCATGGGCAAGGACACCTTCAACTAGTACAGGTTCCTCAAAGCCCCATCCAACCTTGCTTTGTTTCTTCCCTTTCTACATGTAGTTTACATTCTCTAGTCCTCCTCTTCTTCTCCCTCCCCAGTACCTCTGCCCTCTTCCCATCTTGCCAGTGCTGGGAAGATGAACCGAAGGCTTTGCTGCTTGGCAAAGGCTTTATCAGCCCACCATGTTTTAGTTTAGCTAAATTAATTCCTTCTCACCTTCCTACTTTATCCTTCCCAAACACTGAGATGCTTTTCAGTGAGGGATGAAGGTCAGCAGAGTGTGATCAGGCTGGCATGTGGAGCTCTGCAATGTCCAGCACAGGGATGCAATCAGGCTCTGTGGTCAGCAGCATCTCACAGCAGAGGTGTTCCCTGTTTTGACCACTGGTGCTACAACATTTCTGGTGCCACCTTGGAGTGTTTTTTTGTGGCTCTCCCACCCCAAGTGCATGAGACCCACTGCACTATGATGGACAAAGGGTTATGGGGATTCCTCCTAATTCTGTTCAGGAAAATGCTGTTTGTAAGTATAATTGAGAGGACAGCTTTAGATCAATGACTCCAGGCTGATGTTGTAGCTGGATCACATTTCACTTCTTTCAAAGCATCGAGAAGCTTACCAGAAATACAGATGTAATTGCTTAATCTGCAAAATGTCTATAATGCAACTCGCTCTCTCAGTTCCTTCCCTCCGAGGTACAGTGGAAACAGATTTATGCCACTTTTCGCACTCTCTGAAGGTTACAGTTGCCCCCTCCCTCAGTGGGGATGTTTCCACGTGTATTTGTGTTCGTGTGTCATTGCTGAGGGTGCTTTCATCCACTCTCCAAGCATTCCTGGTGAAAGACATATTTAGTCATAGTTGTTTGTAGGAAATCTTTGATCGTAACTTTGCAATGTTTGTGCTCCTGTGAATTGCACAGGGACAGATTCTCTGGCAGCAGAGAGGAGCAGATGCTCAGGGCAGCTGCAGAGCATATTTTTGTTTCCCTGCCTTGATATTCAGTCATTATGAGCTGAATCCTGACTATTTCCACTTTGACTTGAATACATAAATTTGTGGGAGAAGCTTCGATAACCCCAACCTATATACCCTTTATTTAAGAACTGTCAGACCTCACGCCTAGTTGTGGGGCTGTTCAAACTGTAGAGACCTCTGTAGAAAACTCAAAATGTTTGCAGCCTGGAAAAATTAGACTGGGATTCAAGGACAGGAAAAAAAAAATTATCTTGATGCTGAATTTGCTGCTTGAAGACCATTTGCAAAACGAGGAGGTGAAGACATCTCTAGCAAAAAGCAGTGATGCCCAAGCACTCCCTGGTAAGGCATTTTTTGTTCTCCTGAGAAGAAAATAGAAAGTGGAAGAGCCCAAATCCACAGCATATTTGTCCTGCAGTCGAGGCCAGATCCTGCACATGCTGCATCTCCATCCCAGGCGAGCTTTGCACGCCCAGCGTGAGGTACGAGCTCCCCTGCTCGGTGCCCTCGCCGAGCTCAGTCATTACCTCCCTTAATGAGGGAGCAGTTTGCTGGCATGCAAATCACCAGGTGAAGCATCCCACTTCCCTTCGGGAGGAATAACAATTGTGAAACAGCACGGAAGGTGAGCGGATAGCAAGTGAAGAGCTTTGCTAATGCTCTCCAGTGGGCCAACAATAATACACTTTTTTTTCCTGCAGTAATACCTTGGGTTTTGCTATCCCGCTTCATTGCACCTCTCACGGCGTTCTGTGAGCGTTAATTAATTTACGGGCTCATTACATCTCTGTTAGATCCATTTATTTATTTATGAAGAACTTTCCATCCCCGAGTGCTCTGGAATCTGTTAATCACCTCAAGGCAAACAGCACGCCCAGAGAGAGGAGATCTGCTGCGGAAACACTGGGTGTAAACACAAAGAGGCTCTTGTGAGCAAGGCTCCAGGTTGTGATGTCCATCGGGGCTTTGATGGGAATAGATTTTTGGAGCTAGATGTAGATGAAGATGCACTGTCCCATCTGCAGTGCTGTGGCGTGTGCTCCTCATCTGAGAACTTTTGGCTGATGGAGACCGAGGAGCCAGGCAGAAATAACAGCAGGATTTCTGGGTTGGCTTTATGCCACCTCCTCGCCATGGCAGTTTTAATGTCTATGTCAGCAGGCAGGAGCAGGGGTTGGTGAGCTGCACAGTGTAGCTGCAACTCCAGCTACAGCATAGCCCCTGACTGTCTGTCTGGGCATCACTCCTGATCTTGAGAACACGTTCAGACCCCTCTGCTTACCCACAGTAAGAGGGTTTTGCTGACTTGGAATTGCCCTGAGACCTTCGCTGCCCACTGCCCAAGAGATCATTAGCCAGCCAAAATTCTCTGCTCTGGCTTCTAAGAGAAAAGGCCAAGCTGGGAGATGCTGGGATAGAGCCAACTTCACACCTGGAAGTGGATTTCCAGCCAGGTTGGGGTGGTACCGAGGGCTGCCCTAAAGACCTGGCAGAGCTGAGGGTCCGGCTGTGCCCCATCACCTGGTCTCCTCCAGATCTACCAGGTCTCCACTCTGCTGAATGAAAACACGCCAAGAGGCACCACGTAGGAGCAATTAGCTCCCGTGAAACTTTCCACCATTAGGAACAATGGCTGGCTTGGTTCTCATCTGATTGAATTAATGATATTCTAACAAGCGACGGGTTTTTTCCCTTTTAAATTTTCTCATTTGGAAAGAATTGCTCGTCGTAAATTACGCTTATAAAAATTAGGCCGGTGTTTTGCATTGTTTACAACAAGCACTTCAGGGTTATGGATGTTACTCACTGATTTATAATGTTTAATTCTTCTCCCCCCTCGGCTCAAGCTCGCCATAAATCAAGCAGAGATGTCAACCCTGTGTCAACATTTCACTCAGTTTGCAAGTTGCAGGCAAGTTGGGACAGCAGATCTTACGGAGAAGGTTGACTCTTCTCCTTCCACTGTCTTTCCCATTTTGATGAAACAATAAGAAGGTGAGGCTGGCACTTGTCAGTTATTTCTGAGTCACATTTCATTAGACCTTTTTCAAGCACTCCAGAGAACAATGTTGGAGGCAAGCGATCCAAACAACTCATGTTCCCGCTTGTGCACTTGTGGGTTAGGGCAGCAGCTGCCGTGGAATTGCACTGGGAGGCTCAGCAGGTGTCTGATGGTCCTGGACTGGGTCCGGATGATGTCAGGCAGCTCTCATCCTGGCAGGCTCTTCTTTCCCCCAACCCTAGTTAGCTCCTGGGGTCATCATTTTAAAAGCCTGAAGAGGTTGTTTGGGTTTGGTGGTTGTTTTTTGTTCTTTGGGTTGTTTTGTTTGTTTGTTTGGGGTTTTTTTTTTGTTTCTTTTTAGGTTTATTTAACGGTTCTTCCAGAAGCAGTGGGGCTTCCAGGAGGGTCCAAAGCAAGTTGGGTGAAGCTGGGTAGAGTTGCTGAGGATCTGCAGTTGACCCAGGGTTGGTCCTGAAAGAAGGAGGATTTAAGGGGTTTTGGTGAGCAATGTTCTACAGTCTGCAGTGTAAGGGGCTGAGATTTCAGTGAAACTGATGGGAATTAGGGACTGAAGGATCTCAGAGAGCCTCTGTCAGCACCTTGCTTGGTCATAGGGTAAAACAGTCCCTCTGGAAAACTGGGAAGAATAACTTCCTTTTCCCAAAGAATTTACTGACACCTTAGGTCTGGCAAAGAACATCCAAAGATGTGGGTGGCCTGTAAAATTCCCTGCATCGGGTCAAAGCTGAACATTTTTGGCCCCTTACTTAGGTCAAATTACCTGGGAGCTACTGAGCCCTCAGCATTGTTCTGCCAACAAGAGGATGCCCAGGGTCTGACCTCCTGGGTTGATGCCCCATGAAATCCACCCCGCAGGGCTGAACATACACATTTCTGGAGATGAGGTCTTGGATTTCTTTCAGGGCTGAGATTCAAATGAACAACTAAATCCCCAGGGAGAGTAGTCTTCCATTTCTCCTGCCCATCTGCTCTGTACCTACATCATCAGCTGACATTTTAGGAGGAGCCAGGCTTCACCTGAAAACCCAAGCACCTGATAGATGCAGGTATGTGTGTGTGGGGCTATCTCAGATAATTCCTGCCTACACCATGCCCACACCGGGCGGTCTTATCAGCCAAGCAACAAGGCTCGCCCAGTTTGTAGTAACCAAAGTCAATAAATACATTTTAATGATCTGATGCTGGTAATGAACAATGCTGAAAAACAGATGTCTCCCTGAAGAGCTCATAAGGCAGCCGATTGCATAAGCTGGCCCATTATGTGGGTTATTAAAAGAAAACATTTAGCAAAGGCAGAACGGGATATTCATCTGCTATTACATAATGGTGATAAGCAACCAAACCGAAGCAGCGACGGAGTCTCCCGGCCCTCACCGAGCACCGAGTGAAGGGTATTTATGGTCTCCGATGTGCAATAGTCCTCCTTGTTTTTCCAAGAAGAGGAGAGATCTTTCAAGAGATAATACAGAAAAGAGATTCGAAGTTGCTTTAACGTGAAGCAAGACGAGTCCTCGGGATTAGTCGGGATTAGCCCGTTGCTAGTGGCACGGAGGTTTGGCGCTGGGCCATTTATTCACCTAGAATACGTACAGCTAATTGGAAAAGCACCTGCGATGAGATGTAGCTCACCACCTGCACTTTGCTGAAATAAAATAAGCCTACATAATTGACTACATTACCAGTTAATGTTATGAAATCACCCCCAGGCATTTTTATTATTATTATTATTATTATTATCATCATCATCATCTCCTTCCCCCCGCTTCCCGCTCCACCTCCCCGCCTCCTTCCCCAAGCTTTTATGAATCGAACTTTTGTCTCTTGTCTTTTCCTTGGAAGCCCCAGGATTGGTGCCGCTGTGTGGAGACTGGGGCTGCTCTGAATGACTTGTTCTTTGCTGCAGGGGAAACTGAGGAAATTAATCCTCCTTGGTAGGGAGAAGAAATGGTTTGAAGTTTACCAGCTTGTTCTCATGGGATAAAACCTTCCTCATTTCTTTCCTTTTCCCCTCAAAAGTGTGATGGGAGTGTTTTGACCGCCCAATGTGGCTGCTGGCATAACCCAGAGCAGCCTTGTGATGATTAAAAAAAAAGAAATTCTGGTTAGTTCTATTTGGTGGTGGTGGCAAACTCCATGGGGTGGACCTTGCCAAGACATGATTAGCAGGAGAGGTTTGGAGTGTGATCAGTTGGTTTGGAGATGGGTGGCCTCCCTGCCTCATAGTGACCACATCTGAGAGTACGCTGGTCATGTCATCCCTTGCTGGAAGACTTGGTGCTATGAATTGCAAAGAGTAGGCACACCAGGTGGTGACAAATGGGTGGCCTCAGGGACTTGCGTGCTCAGGACAGGTCTACTCCTGGCAGTAGCTGAGGCTCACTGGGATTAAAGTAAAAACCTCTGATGAAAACCTCTGTTGCTGCATTAGTTAGGGGGAGGGAAACAGATCGGAAGACTCATGGAGAAGAGCCATAGGAAATTCCTCCTGTTTTGTCTTCTCCTCCTCCACCCCTCCTGGCAACTTTGCCATGGACTTGAACCAAGCTCAAATCAAAACATCTCTGTATGGCTCTAAAAAACCCCACAGATTAAGAGTTTCAGGGCATTTCCTTTTTTTTTACATGTCCTGATCAGAGAAGAAAGAAACCTTAGCTCCTGTGGTCAGAGACACCAGCCCAAACCACGGGCCTTTTGCCAAAGTGAGTGGCAAATGAGGAATAAAATTCAGGAGCCAAGTTTGTTCTCAAGTTAGTGAGTATTTAGCTGTGCTCCAGTTGCCAAACCATCGCTGGCATCAGCACCTGGAGACGCTGTGGCCTTCAGCTGGGACAAGCACACCCAGATGTTCTTTGACATTTCAACTCCCGAGTGGACAGTGTGTTAATTACCACGCCTGGTTTATAATTACTGCTGTTCAGTATTGATAATTAGTGGCAGGACTGCCCAAATGATTGCGTTGCTTTTGGGTTAAATGATGCTGGTAAAACTACCAATGTGCCAAATAAAATCAGGGTCAGTGGGAGGGTTGGTGAAGAACTTTTAGGTGGTAAAAGAGCAGCAGATAGAGGATCCTCCTGCCCATGGCATGGGGGGTGTGGGCAGGGCCGGGGGGCAGTGAGGTTGGCAAGTGAGGGAGGATGCAGAGATTAGAATTTTGGGTTGAAATAATAGCAAACAGGTTTCAGCAGAGTCTTGAGCTCTTTCGAGTACTGAGCTTGATGAAGTGCCCCCATTGGGTGCCTGGACAAGGAAATCTGATTTTTTTTCCTCTCTTGCATTAGAAAAAAAAGGAGTTTTCTGCAGTTCAATTATTTATCTATAAACAAGTCAGCCCTGGATACTGAACTTAGTTAATGTGTAATCTCCTATGGAAGAACCTGTTGACTCCCTAGACCAAAGAAGTAACCTTAGCCAGGCTATTGAGGCTGCTGGGGCTCTGCAAACACTCAAGGTCAGACTGAACTCCAAAAAACCCTCCTAATCCAAGAAGGAACTTGCAGAAAGAGATGCTGAACCCCGGCCCAAGGGCCTGGGGGAAAAGTCAAAGGGACTTGGGAATCTAGTTGAGCAGCAGATGGATCCTGCTGTGAAATACCATTGCCAGCCAATTTCCTGGGCTGCACATGGTCCAGGACATCCCTTTTCACTTCCCAGAAGTTCGGTAGCTTTTTAGACTCAAGGGTTAATTCAGGCCCACCTTTAAGGGATGTCTCATTGGGACATCCCTTCCATCCCTTTCTTGCATGGGGAAGCGCCTCTGGATCCACCAGCTACCTGGATAATCTTGCCACGTAGCCTGAGAGGCCCTAATGGGTGAAGGCCCCTCCTCAGATGAAACGTGCTTGGGTGCACTCACTGGGGACCTGTATGGGCTTGCTCTTTGCCTCTGTCTCATTCCCAGTAGCTGCCATGACAGCCTTGGCTCTGAGCACCCTGCTCTGGTTGCAGATGTCCCTGCTCCCTGCAGGGGGGTTGGACTGGATGAGCTTGAAAGGTCCCTTCCCACCCAAAGCAGCCTGGGATTCTATGATTATCCTCAGCGGAATGAGAAGCAAGGGCTGTAAGCTCAGCATCTGCAAAGCATCACTCAGGGGACCAGGAGATCCCACTGCTCCCACAGCAAGAGCCTTGGTGTCCTCCCCAAGTCCAGCTAAAGACTCAGTCAGTTTCCAGCCTCTTTGTTTGTTCAGAATCATTTATTTGGTTGGGGTTTTTTTCCCAATTTCCAGATAAAACAGGAAGCAGTCGTGCCCTTGTTTTGAACAGCAGTGAAGTGTGTGCATGTCCACCTATATGTGTGAGGGAAATGAGGTGCACCTCTCGAGAACACTGAAGTTACAGTCAAATTTCCCACAATCCAAGCCCAGGAAAAAAAAAAGAAAAAAAGTCATTTCTTGCCCAGCGATGAGAAGACCTTGCATGTTCCAGAGCAGAGTCACCCTCATTATTGTGAGAGTTTGTGTTGGTTTGGTTTTTTTCTTTTCTTCCTGAGGCTTCTAAGTATTTTCCCTCTTATTATTTTAATTGACCTCTGAGAAAAGAGCAGTATCTAAACAGGAGCTCAGGTTACCAAAGTTATTATCCCATTGTGTACGATGAGTGATTATTTTATACATATATAGGTAGATATAGATACGTATAAACTTTGTTTTTTCCTGCAAAGGCAGCAGTTCAATAAATAATTAACATTTCTTAATCCCGTAGCTATTTCTCTTGCTGTAAAAAAATTAATTGGTTTTCCATCATCTGTTTCCCTCTGACCTGGAGGTATCTGGCACGGCGTTCGTGCCCCTGCTTAAACATGCTCCTTGTAATCTTTGTCATGCCCATGGTACAGAATCTGGGGGATAAACAAACTAATCAGAGATGTTAGAGGCACCTCCAGGAAGATTTAGTCATCGTAACACTTTGCGCTTATGCAGCATCCATCCGTCTGGGAATAATTAAGCCTCTCAACCCCTGATGAGGTAAATGTTCTGCTTGCTGGTGTGTAGACTGGTAAAGAGAGTCACAGAGAGGTTACACAGCCTGCCCCAGACCACACAGTAAGTGGCACCACAGAAAAGGGAAGATGTCCCCATTTTTCTGTGGCTCTGGGAGGTTCCATCACCTCTGAGATGCGCTTAAAGTTCATCAGCGAGTGCAGAAGGGGCTGAAGTTCATCCCCCAGCTCCAAGGAAGCTCCAAATGAGTACTAAACAGAAAAATCTCGGCAATGCTACATGCAGGTTCAGGCAAAAGGGGGAAATTAGATTGAAAATGCCTTTACAACACCAGTTTACAAAAAAGTAGCTGAATCGTGGAGGAGGAGAAGGCAAAATAGGTCCCAGACAAGCCTGCAGTGAATGAAGGACTTGCTTCTACCCTGTTGGCTGGTGGTGCACCAGTGACCTGACCCACAGCCTACTTCTCCTTCAGTGGGGACACAACTAGGGATGGCCAGGAGCACAGGACCTGACCCCCCCCCCATGTTAGGGGGGCGTCCCCTCCTTCCAAGCCCCAGCTTGATCCTGGGATCTATTTGTGCTTCATGTTCACAGCCCATTGCTGCTTAATTCTCCCACTCTTAGCCCTGGTCTTATATCACAGCAACCCTGAGCATGCCCTGGTGCTACCAGATCCATCACCAGCGAGGAACACCTGCAGGAAGGCAACATTTATTAAACAATAAACACATTTAAGGTAAATATTTAGAGAAGAAGGTGTTTTACAGGAGGAAAAAACTTTCTCTCCATGCCTGTCATTTCTTTAAATGCTCTTCCCCAGTCCCAGCCCAGTCCCCAAGGTGTCTCTGGTCCCTGCTCTTTTGTAAATGCCATCCGCCTTTTGATCTTCTGTATCCTCCAACTTTCACCCTTTTTACCCCAAACTTTGCAGGTTGGCGAGGGAAATAAGAAGCCCTTAAAGCTTCTCAGCAGTATCCCTGACATCCCTGAAGTGTTTGCAGCAGGGTGACTTTGAGACCTCATGGTTTTCCCCCACCCACCCCCAGCTTCTTCTTCCTCTCAGCCGTGCACAGCCGCTGAGCATCCCGCTCTCCAGGAGAGCACCCAGTGTTCATAAACCTTCCCCTAGTGCTCCTGCCTCTCTCACCACAGCAATGCTTGGCCTGAAGCTGCTGCCTTCCCCTTGAGCACATGGTACCAGGTTGGTAGCAATGAGCTACTTGTCCCCGTTTAATGGAAAAAAAAAAATAAATAAAAAGACATGGAATTGCAGAGAGAAACTGGTAAGCTGGAAAATGTGACTGTTACACCTAATAGTTCGTATCCTGGCTGCTTTCCACAGGCTGTAGAGAGTTAGGTTTTTGGGGTCTAGTGTCTTCTATGGTCTTAGTCACCAGTGGTGGATGAAACGGCCATCACTGCTGGTGCTTTACTGGTGTGCCAGAGGTGAAAAGTGGCATGAAAACCTCTCCTGTGGGCTTGTATTCATGGTTTCCCTTAGGAGACCGGAGGGGAGAGTGTGATGCCCTGCCTGAGGACAGCAGCTTGCTTTGCCTTTCTGGGGAGGGGGGGTTTCCATGGTTGTTTTGTGCACAGATTGTACCCAAAAGAGTTAACTGGTAGGGAAACAAGAGCCAGTTCAGCCTAGGGGAGCCAGCAAGTACAAGCATTTTCCTAATATAAAGCTTCATTTAATTATGTCTGATGAAGGCTTCAGTGGGAGCCATCACTGCCATTGCATTTTCTGGAGCAAATTCCTTCCCTTTGATTCGTAATCTGCTAACATCCCCACTGGCCAATCTTCTACAAACAGCCCTCCAGGCTGGAAAATCAAATGGAAAATGTGGGCTCACATGGCACAGCCCGAGTCTGAGCCGAAAGGGTGTGACAGGGAGGCCGGGAGGTTACAAGGTAAAGATTCAGGCTCCAAACTATCTCTGCACATGTCCAGACCAAACTCTCACAGATGTCTAGAGATCAGTTCCCAAAGCCTGACACCTCCAAGAGACTTGTAATAAATTCAGCTGGTCCCAGTGTCCCCCAGCTCCATAGGAAGCCCAGAGCAGCCCCAGCACTAAGTGTTGGATGCTTCAAACCCGTGTCAGCCTCGTTACGCCCCTGCCCCTAAAGCCAAGTTTCACCTCGAGAGATCTAAATCAGGAGGAGCTGAACATGATTGCGATGGTAGAAACATCTATCATGTAGGCTGAACTCAAGCACAGTCCTCATCTCATAGCAGGAATGTGTTAGGGAGGTGCATGTCCCTTTTCCAGGGCAAAGAGGGTGAGAGTGGTCACACTGGGCACCTCTCTCTCCTACCAACAGGGTACTTGGACAGTATAGAAGCTGGCATTTGGACCTGTAAGTTATAAACAAGGTAGTTACTTGGACCACCAGTTTATAGATACTTCTTGGCCAACAGAAGTCAGACAATCTTAAAGTTTTGACAGCAGAAGTGCAGAGATGTCTTGGGGTTTTTTTCCCTAAGTTCATCAGCCTCCCTAACCTGCAGATGATGTTGCAATCCAGCGTGTGGTAAGTGGTTAATACAGTGACATTGATTTTACAGCCAGAAGCAAATCTAATCATCATCTAGACCAGCTCCTTGCAAAGCCAAGTAAGAAAAATGTTAATTCCTACATTAAAGCAATAGCTTTGGGTTCATTTCTAATACCACATTTGAAGAGAAGACTTTGGGCTTTGGGAACTGATCTCTAGCACATCTGTGAGAGTTTGGTCTGGACATGTGAGGAAATAGTTTGGAGCCTGAATCTTTACCTTGTAACCTTCCGGTCTCCCTGTCACAGAAGACTGGAAAGCTGGCAGAAAGACCTTGCACTACATGAACTCTTGAGCCAGTGGTTAATTATCTCTTATCAGTCACATCTTAGTGCTAATTGTGCTTCATGTCCTCAAGAGACCCAGATCACAGTCCCACACCATGTACCGCACAGAGACAGCAGCGTTTCCCGGAGGGAGCCGAGAGGTCACAGCATCATTCCCCATGGGAGAACAGGTCCAGGAAACCTCACCAAGGCACAGGCTTCATAGATTCATCCCGGATGTATTTATCTATTCAACCATAGCAGAAATGACATACTCTAGCTATAAGTAACTGCATTTACTCATTACTCATAATTTGCCTTTGGAATTTTTCCTCTTTTTATTGCTGTTTTACAACAGTAACAATAGCAGTTAGAGTAGCAGCAGTAAAACTATGGAGCATCCATCTAATTACATCTCAATTTAATTACCACCCTTCTTCCCGGCTCCATTCTAATGAGGTCTTTGGGTTGTTACAGTTGATGATGAAGTGGCTGTAGAGGTGTTATCTGCTCTTCACCTGAATAAGAGCCATTCAAGGCAGAGACCAGTGAGGGCCCTTGAAAGGGCCCAGCCTCCCTCGTTCTGCCTCACACACCAAATGAGCCAGATTGTGAAATGCCTGTTGGAAAGGCAGATAAAAAAATTAAACAGCCACAGGGCACCCAGGTTGGTGGATGAGTTCCAGAAACATTAGGTCATAGATTAATTTTTTTTTATTATTTTTTTTTCCTCTTCTCTCTCCCAAAATACACTCGGGCACTTTTCCAGCAATTATCAAAAGTCACTTTTTATAGCGAGGGTGTCTTCTACAGAACAGTGCTCCAGATTCTCTTCCATTGGCTTCATTCTCATCCCATTTTGAAGCTTTTCTTTATTTATTTTACATTAAGGTGGAATGGCTCTAGAGGCAAGAACTCACATTTTCCTCCAGATCACCCCAGTGGAAACAAAGACAAGCACTCCAAAGGTCAGTAGAAATCTGCTACTAGAAGATTGTCCTCCCTGAAGGCAAAGCACAGACTTTGCTATGTTCCCTCTCCCCCCAGTAACAGAGTTGTTGATGATCTCAGGCAGCAGAGTCCACCTTTGGGTAGCATTATGGACTCAACGATCTTGTCTGGGGGTGTGGGAGCAGCAATCTCATCTGGCTGCTCATAAAGCATCCCATCCTTAATGCAAGTGGCAGGGTGACCTCATTCATTGTGAATAAGGAATGAGGTTTACAGACCAACCACAGCGCTGTGTCTCTGTTATTTAGGTCATTCAGTTTCAGACCTTCAAGTAAAGGTTTGGGGGCAGAGTCAGTGAAGAAAAGAAAAAAGGAAGGCTGCTCTCATAATATCTACCATCGACTTCAGCAGTGCAAGATCTGCAACCAGTTAAGTACACGTCCAGCTGTAAACATCCCAGTATTCACAACATTGTGCCCAAATGTCTTCTAGCAAGTCTAGAAAGCAGGGACAGAGAGCAACCTTAAAACCCAGTCTAACCTACTTGCCCCCTCAAGGTGCCATGGCAGAGGCAACTCTGTCTAACCCATTGTTGACACTTCGCTGTATCCTGTCCTTAAAAACCACCAATGACTCAAATTCCATATTTCTGTAAGGACCCTCTTCTGGGTTTTCATTATATTTAGATGCTTCCTAAAGGTCAATCTGAACACCTTTCGTCCAGTTCCACATCGTTCCTTACTCATCCTACTGAGAATGAAGTGAACAGAAGCTATTTCACTACCTCACTGAAATATTTTTGCATGGCTTTAATTATTCCTCCCTCTCAAACCCCACTTTTCTTGACTGAGCAACCCTGTCTTACTCAGTCATCCTTTAGATGCCACGTTTTCTAGACTGCTCATCCATCCTGCTGCTGCCTCTGTTGCATAAAACAGACGGACTATTGTCCTCAATCCACAAACTGACATTCATTTAAATCTAAGTAGATAATTGATGCTTGTTGGATCAATATCAGGCGATGATCTAATATATTGACTAGAGATCTCTATCTGAGTAGTAATGGTTTAGTCATCAATATGCTCATAAATGACAGGGCATCTGTGGCCAGATTCAACCTGGGCTTACAACATCCACATCCAGGTCATCTGCACACATTGGACTCTCTCTGACTCTTCAAGCACTTGCCCAATGATGATGGGAACAAACCAATAGCTGACAAATCCCCACAACTCTCCATGGCTTGAACTAGAGAACCAGTCATAGAGCAAGATCATCCATCATTGAGATTGTCACAGGGTGATGAGCCGTAAGAGCTGTGGATTCTCCCATGTTTATATGGGGCTCAGCTTTTAAAAGCTTTTTTTTTTTGCCCCACCAAAGGAAGACTGACATGGCTAGAGATAATCAGGGCAGTTTGAATTACCTCCTCTCTGTCTGATGGCTACAAAGAGAACCAGAGCCCTGAGGTTAAGCAGAGTGGGATAAATCCGGGTACTGGTGAGCACCATGGGATTTGGGCATGTTTCCATACCCAGCAAAAATCTTCCCCCACAATCCCTGCTGCTTCCATCCTTAGTCCAGGCTGCCTTAAATTCATGAAGCACCTTTCCAGAAAAGTTGTGTTGCGTGCTTAAAACATTAAATCCAGGAGCTCACAAGTATCTTCTGCCACCTTAAGTAGGTGGTGAGACATGGGAATCTGAACGCAACCCAAATAGCCTGAGATATATCTTGTACTGTGACGTGGATTTAAAGGAAGGGAAAGGGGGGGAGGGAAGATATTAGCACACAAAATATTAAGTCATTCATATTTTCTGCAATTAATTTATCTGTCATCAATAGTCTCATAAACTATTTGACTCTATGACAGCTTGGAAAGAGAAGATGCCAACTTTTCCTGCAGGTGTGCATCTGGTTGGGAAGACATCAGCAATTGTACGTGCAGGGAGGGAGGATGATAGGAGGGAGACAGAGGGGTTGTGAAATAAGATGGGAGGGAAAAGGTTGGTAAAAATGCTGGCTAGCTGCATTTGTCCTCCTTAGAGATGGGAAGGAAGGTTTGCAAAGCCCTGGCTTCAAGCAGCATTCCCAAAAGTAAGCTGAGAGCCTCTTACTGCACAGTTTTAGTGATCTGGCTTCAGGCAATAAACCCATCAAAAAAAAAAAAAAAAAGCCCAGGGCACTACAGAAATGGTTCAGCACCCTTCCTATATTCAGTGTGATTCTTCAAACAGGTATTCAGGGGCAGATATCAGGTGCTTACATGCCAAGGTGATTGTAAACCCTACTGCTCCCACTAGGATGTAGTTCCCTTCATGGTTTTTGCGTATTTGCTCTTGAGAGCTTCTCCCTTAGCACACGTGTGGGTACCTCTCTGCTGAGCCTGCTTCATGGCCTTGGAACTACGAGGCTTTGAGGCTCAGGAGATTTGGAACTATGAGGCTTTGAGGCTCAGGAGATTTGGAAAATAACCCAAGTCAAGACAGGTCCTGGTAAAGGTCAAGCAGGTGTGGGAGATGCATGACAGGGGAAGACACCTGAGCATAGCTAATGGGCCTTGGTGTTTCCAAGTAACTTCAGGTGAAAACCTCTCAGCGGCAGCAGCTGATAAAAGGGGAGTCAGCCAGATCCTGCCTTTCCTGCTAAAGGAGTCAGCTCTACTGCTGGGAAAAGCTGAGGAAACCTGGCAAGGAACTGGTTGTGACCATGCCCTGGGTGAAAACTGCCTGGTGAGGTGATGGAGACCTTTGGAGAGCTAGGGTCTGGAAGAGGAACCTCAGTTTGAAAGGCTGAAGCTCTTTTCCTCAGCTCAGTGCCTGCACTTGCTACTTGGAGCTGTTACTTGGAATGGTAATTTGCTGGCTCTGTACCACTTGGTGGGTTCTCTGGGGGCAAATGCTTCTTGACCTCTTTATTTCCTTGTGCTGATGTTTAATTAATTAACTTTAATAATTGGAAAGGTTCTGGTTCCCAGGCTGGGTTCATCCCTAGTAGGCACAGCCTGGGGTTGTGGCAATTTTACCTGTCTGGTAATTTTGGCAATATAAAGTCCCTGATAAGCACCTGCTATTTCCATTTTATTTTATTATTTGGATGAAGCTGGTGCCTGAAAGGCTGAGATGGTTTTGTTTTCAAAGGGTAAAAAAATCTGTTCTCTGCTCCCTTTGTGCAAAAAGGTGGAAAGCAACGTCATTACAGCCCCCAAAATAAATAACTGGTGTGGAAATGTGGAAAAGTCCTGATATGAAAGCTCAGTCAAGATGAAAAGCAGGTAATGAGTCTCAAGGGCTGAACTAGGAGCGAGTAGAGCCCTGGCTACATTCTTCCCTGCTTTCTGGCAGAAAATGAAGGGGGAAGGTGAAAACAAGGGACACTATTGTGGTTTGGGGCCCAGAATGGAAAAATCTACAGTGAGAAATAAATAATTTAAGACTGGGGCTCATTAAATAATGAGAATGCTTCATTTCCACTGGAGTCCAAGCAAAGCTGAGGATGCTTTAAATTGAAACCTGAAAGTGAGGGGTTTTTGGTCCTTCAGGGCCAGAAAAGAGTTGGCCAGGCTTCTGCTGCACTTGAGTCCCATCTTCATCTCTGTTACCAGGTGCAATGCCACCCCAGCTCCCATCTCAGCATGCAGAGACATCTGTACAGCCCATAATATGGTGCAGACAGCGATATTGTGATCCGTGAGGTCATGTCAGTGTGCTACCTTTGCAGAGATGCTCACCCCACAGCTGGTGTGTCCTGGGAACTGCAGCTTGGCAACACAAACCACATCTGCACCTCTGTGCCACCCGGAGCCAGAGGCCCTGTGACTGAGAACGTGTTTGTCACCCATACACCCGCCTCGAAACTCAGGAGACAAACAGCTCCTGGGCTGCAGAGGCTCCACGTCAAACCATGGAATCATAGATTGGTTTGGGTGGGAAGGGACCTTTCAAGCTCATCTGGTCCAACCCCCTGCAGGGAGCAGGGGCATCTGCAGCTAGAGCAGGGTGCTCAGAGCCCCGGCCAACCTCCCCTGCAATGGTGCCAGGGATGGGGCAGCCACCA
>JANHGN010023388.1:81175-91399 GCA_024605025.1 Megaceryle maxima | reverse complement strand
TGGTGGCTGCCCCATCCCTGGCCCCATTGCAGGGGAGGTTGGCTGGGGCTCTGAGCACCCTGCTCTAGCTGCAGATGTCACTGCTCCCTGCAGGGGGGTTGGACCAGACGACCTTGAAAGGTCCCTTAACCCAAACCCTTGCACGGTTCTATGATTCTATGGCATCCACAGCACAAGCGAGCTGGTTTCTGCCTGACATTAAGAACACCTTACTATTGAGAGGAAAGTAACTAAATGGAGAAGCCAATCCTGGGCACCAGCAGCACAGCCTTTGCTATCAATTAAAAACATCCTAATTGACCAGCCTGACACATCCACCCTGTGATCACACCAAGCCAGGCCCCCGAACATATGCTGGAGCCCACATGAAAGAGCTTAATCACTTCTCCACCTAATTAAGCAACCCAGCAAATGGCAAACAGGAGCCGACCGAGTTTTAACGCTGTGATTCTCCCAGGGAATGGGTCCCCTGGCTCTCCCACCAGCCGTGCACACGCGTGTGCTCTGGCATGGAGGCTCCAGCAGCTCGGCTGGGACCCCCAGGCTCTGCACGGTGCAAATTCTGGATTAGTGATGCTCAGGAGAGAGGTGAAGGGCTGGGAGGAAGCAGCGATGCAGGGAGCGAGTTGGTTTCTTCACCCAGAAGTGAAATGGTTTGTTTCCAGCAGTTTTGGGGTTATTCTTGAAGTGATGTTTTTAACAAAATGCTTTGACTTTGCAGAACTGGTGCAGGTTGGGGGGAGGTTTCCCCCCTCCATGGACCAAAATATTCCAGGAATTTAGAAGATATTCAGACAGACCACACCAGTTTTGTGGCCAAAGAAACCTGCTGATGTTTAGTCCTCAGTCTTAGTGGTTTCCCTGTGTGTTTTCTCTCCTGGCTGGTCCTGAAAAGCCCACCCTGCCCCAGTCTGCAGCAGATGGTCTCACTCATACCCAGGCAGGGGTAGAAAAAGCAGGAGCTACTGCTGGGAGGGACCCTGAGGGGTGCAAGGTTCAGGCTGTGATGTGTCCAAGATTACAGCAGATATGGAGCCTCTGCTAAACCAGTTTGGGCTCTGGCTTTTTTGGGTATTTCCTAATCTTGGGGCAAGGACCTCAGAGAAGTCCCTGATGTTCCCACCTCTCACCCTTGGAGGGTTTCCCAGCAGTCCTTCCTATTCCCACATGCCTGGTCAAACCTTTTCCAGTCTTCCCTGAAAGGAAAATGTGTCCTTTTTTTTTTTTCCCAGCAATCTGTCAAGTACTGGTCTAAGATGTAGAAGAATTACATTGTTTTTCCTTGCTTTGTAGTCAGAGGAGGTCGTGAGGATGGCAAACTTCAAGGGTCACGCGCTTCCAGGCAGTTTCTTCCTGCTCTTTGGGCTCTGGTGGTCTGTGAGATACCCACTGCAGTATCTCAGCCAGAAAATAAATAAGAAATCCCACAGGATTTGTTGTTTCCAGCGTGTGGATGCCATCGAAGGGGGAATCAAAATCATCTTTGCTCTGATAGGTAAGGTTTCTATTTTACTAGCTATGCTGTTAACTTCCCAGTCTGTGTGATGACTGTACTGGAGCCTTTACTCCAGAGAAACCAGGCCAGATATGGAAAGATGCATCCTTAATATTCATCTTGTCTCGGTCTCTGAGTTTGATGTGAAAAGACTGAGTCTCATACCCCTTCCCAAAGCTGAGCTCCAGGCAGGCCTGATTTTTATATCCATCCCTTTAACCCTGACACAAAACCATCAGCTTTTGCTTCAGAGCCCCCCCCCCCCTCCCCAGCAACGAGTATCACCAACCATCGCTGCCTCTAAACCCTCAGAAACAGGGTGATCTCGCGTGTCCGTGCAGGGATGTTGGCAGAGCAGTTCGTCCCAGACGGGCCACACTTGTACCTCTACAGTGGGAAGAACCGTGACTGGGTGAAGCTGATGAACTGGCAGCACACCACCATGTACCTCTTCTATGGCCTCTCCGGGGTGGTGGATGTCTTCACCTACATCTTCCAGGTGGTGCCACGAGGGCTGGACCGCCTCATGCTCTCCGTGGCCGTGTTTGTTGAAGGTTGGTGGAAAGCGGGGGGTAATTTCCAGGAGGGATGTTGGAGGGTGAGTCAGAGAAGGAGCTAAATTTGCCAGACTGAGCTATTGCTCTGAACACCCCTGAAGACAGGACACGCTGTAGGTGATCTGTTACTGGAGGGTGGCCTGTAGCAAGATGGGAAATATGGGTAGCACGAGGTCCTGGCTTTGCCTGGTCCAGGATTGGTGGGGGGGACAGCGGCGTGAAGCAGCAGGCTCAGCTTCCTTGTTATAATAAATGGCCAGTGGATGCTGCATTTATCTTACATCTACAGAGCTGTTTGCCTGCCCCCCCGAGAGCCATTAATTGCTCTGTAGACACCATCATGCTCATCTGCTTGCAGGGCACGTGGCAAATTCAAGTGACTTATTGTGGCTTCAGCACATCATGAATATCAGTTTGGCTTCAGGCTGTCTCGCAAGTCCTGAGCCAGGCTCTCAGACCCCTCTTGGATCATCAGAGGAAAAAGACACTAGGAAATGAAGGTCTTGCTTGTATAGAAACCCTCTTAATGAAGGCACATCTCCTGGTATTTTCCCACCCCCCATCCCAATGGTTTTTAAGCGGTATGGGCAACTCAATGGGAACAGTTTGCCATGGAAGAAATGGAAATTCATCATTTCCAACCCCCAAGAAAATGGTGAGGTTTAGCAGTGAAACAGCAGGACACGGCAGGAACCTGGCTACGAGGGGAGAGTGATCTGAAGAGGTGGTAGCACTGACGTGGGAAGGAAGAAAACCACCCTTCTGTTGTCCTCTGTCTTTGGTCCCCATCTTGCTCAGATCCTCTTGTCTCAAGGTTGAACATCTCATCCCTCCAGGGTGGTGGGATGCCAGGAGACCAGGAGGGATGGTGTTAAGTGGGGCCCCGTTCTTTTGTGGTGACCTGTCTCTGTTTGCCAACCAGCAGGTGACTTACTCTGCCCTGTGGGCATGGGTGGTGTCTCTGATGCTACTCTAAGGGTGGTACGTATTTTGGCAGGTTGCCTCTTTTATTACCACGTCCTTCACCGCCCCATGCTGGATCAGCATATCCACTCCCTGCTGCTCATCACCATCTTCTCAGGGGCCTGCAGCATCATGCTGGAGGTCTTCCTCCGTGGCAACATCGTCCTGGAGATGTTCAGAGCCGGTGTGACCATCATCCAGGGAACGTGGTTCTGGCAGGTCAGTTGAGCCTTCCCTTACAGAGCAGAGCACTGAGGTAGGAGAGCAATGGGAGAAGAAGCCACTGTACATCACATAGCAATCATACATCTCCAAAGGATAATTTTGCCAGGCTCTCTTCATAAATAGATCATAACCCAGAATGAAAATTTACTTATCACAGGTCATCTCTGATGACCGCTCCTGCTGAAAAGAGCTGTTTGTCTTGGCTTATTGCTCCTCTGGAGGGACCGGCAGAAGCGAGCGCTTGCAGTCTCTAACAACCAAGTACTAATTGCTTAATGTGTCTAATGCACCCTGCAGCCCTCCCTCTGGTTTAGTGGAAAGATGCAAACCCCGCCAAGCGATAAACTGGATGAGTAAAACCACGGCCAGCTGCTTGCTCTGGTAGTTGGAGAAGCAAAGAAACTGGCTGGAGATAACCACTCCTGAAATGGAAAAGCAATGTGAGTTCCCCTCCTCTCTCGCAGCCCCAGGGCTGTCACACTAACTCCAGCTCAAATTCAGAGATTAAAAACTGTCCTGAGCTTGTAAAATACTAAATTTGGAGGTCTTAAAGGAGTCTGCAATGTAGAGGGACAATTGCATCTGGATATCAGAGAGAAAAAGAGAGACCGCAGGTGTAGCCTTGCTTTGTGTGGCCTCTCATTACAAGGCTGGACTTCAATCAAGCGCTGTCCCAGCAAAAACCCACTCTCCTGGTCAGGGCTCAAGTCCCTTGGTCACCACATGGATCAAGGGCATAACAGAGATGGACAGAGGGGTGTTGGAGGGCTTTAGGACAATGATTTATTTTCTTCCCAAGGTAATAAATCTCTTGTTCCACACAGATTGGGGTCGTGCTCTTCCAGCCATGGGGAGGTCCGATGTGGGATGAGGAGGACCACAGCAACATCATGTTCCTCACCATGTGCTTCTTCTGGCACTGGGCAGCCGCTGTGGCCATACTGGCCATAAACTACACCCTTGCTTACTGGTACGGCCGGGGCAGGAGTGGGGTGGGCAGAAAGGGAGGGAGGTGGCCAGAGTGAGACTCAGATCCTGGAGTACAAAGCCACAGCTGAATAAGCAGCCCCCAACCGCTGCAACTTTCAGGGCACAGAGAGAAGGGTGCACGTGATTTGTTGAGTGCACAGAATGCAAAAGAGGCACAGGCATTAAATGTGGAGAAGTCAAATAACCAAGCCCCTGAAACTGCTCCTGGAAGTCACACTGCTGTTTGTTTGGTTTTTTTTTTTCCTCCTTCTTTTCCTCTGCACCAACTGCTGGAAGTCAAATGTTAATTCAATAGAAAATCAAAGCATTGCCAGGATCCCCTGACACTTCGTCCCCTCCCTCGCAAGGATTTCGAGGCAGTTGACGGTCACTGAGTTATTAGAGGTACCACAGCACTGTCTGATGGATAAAACATCACCAGCCTCTGGCATGGCTTCCAAGGGGCTGGGACAGGGATGTTATCCCACTTTTGGGGTGCTCCTATAACCCACGAGCCCATAAGGGCTGCTGCATGGCTTGCTGAGCCATGGGCTGGAGAAGGGATAGTCCAGTCTATGCAAGCAAATCATACAGAATAATAAAAAAAAAACCAACCAACCAACCAAACTCCAGCATTTTAGGACCTCTGTAGTAGTTCCTCCCCTTCCATGTGTCCATTCCAAGTGCGCTTCACTCCCCAGAGTGTTCTGGTGAGCGGCAGTAGTCTGGGGGTTCTGCTGAGGGTGGGTTGTTGCTCCTGTGTTCCAGCTGCATCCAGAGGTGTGGGAGAGGCAGCGGAAAGCCCTACATTGGGCTTGGAGTCCGGCAGCAGAAGTGTGACACGAGCTCCCAGTCCCCCTTCCTAAATGTATCTGATGAAGAGTGAAGAGAGTGCAATCTGCTTCCCCAAATACATGAAGAATCTAGAAGATAAAAAACAACAAACCACTGAAATCTACTGAATGTTTTGGAAGAGCCACATTCTGCTGCTGGGAATCACACTGAGCACCCTGGGAGTAGCTCACCTCCATCCTTCCCCAAATATCCCTGTCTCTGAAATGAGAGTTGTTTGCAGCACTTTTTAGCAACAAAATTAAGCACAGAAATTAAAGATGAGGAGCTCGCTCCATCCTGTGGATTCCCCTGCGTGTTTCCATAGCAATGGGCAGCATCCTTTGGCCGCCTGACTTTTCCAAGATCCTGGAGGCTTTGACCTGCTGATTGAAGTCAAGAAAACCTCCAGGCTGAGGTCTTGTACCTCCAGACCAAGGCATCACCCTGAGGAGGAAGAGGAAAAGAGGGTGGAATGTGAGATTATGTCAAATTTCCAACACTGAGGCTTGATTGTACACGCCACAAATTTTATTACTGAAGCTTTGAACTAAAGAGGGGTTTTGTTAATGGGTTTCATGTTCACTTAAAGGCTGAAAGAGTGAATAAATGTGAAATAAAAATCCACGCTGAGCTGATATCCTTAAATTTAAGTCTGATAAATTATAGAGTGTGTAATAACAGCTTAGACAAATCCATCCCTCAGACCTGCAAAGCCTGAAGGGCTGTAAGATACATGGCTAAGCAGCAGGGATTCATAAAACGTCCCAGTTTCCCATTGAAAATAAAGCCCTCCACTGGCAAAGTGAGATGAAACAGGGACACATTTTGGTTTTAGCCTGCTTTTGCCAGCTAATTCCTTGCAAAAAGTGACTGGAAATGTCACCTCCCAGACGGGAGGAAAATATGCCAATAGTGAGTACGGGGATTAAAAAACAAAACAAAACAAAAGGTATATAAATTAAACAGCAGCACAAGCTGAACTGCAACTGCTCCCATCTCAAACCCCGGGGCTGGAAGGATGCTCTGCCCTGGAGCCTTCCTGCTGTGTAATGGTGAGGGGGGGGAGGGTGTGAGAGGGATGGATGGCAGCTGATTCCCGTGCTCATGTTCATGACCGAGCAGAAAAGCAGCTACCGGCAGGTCCAAGCGCTGGAGCCCCTGAGCTCAGCTGTTAACCCCCTTTCCCCTTGTGCAAAGAGCCTGTTGCAGACCAAGGGGGCTACAGGCTGGATTCTATTGCTTATTAACGACGCTATAAAGGCTGAGTAGCTTTCCTCGAATGCCAACTGCCCTGCAGTTCCACCACGGAGCCGGTTTGGTTTGCAGGGCTGGGTGTCGGGAGGCGCAGCCAGGCTCGCTGTGAAGCGAATGAAGCAGCGGAGCCCTAGATCTCGCTAAATCCATCTGATAAAAACCGTGCAATTAAGGCTCGTGAGTTGTGACCGCTGAGCACGACGAGCTTTTTGCAGATACCTGTTTTGTTGTTGGGTTTGTTTTTTTTTTTTGCTGCCGAGCAAAAAAGCACATAGTTTTTCTACACCGCACAAATTCTTCTCCCTGCTGCGAGGAGACGCAGCCCGGGGGTAGAGCATTTGGTGCTCTGAATGATTTCTTCTCAGCTCTCGAGTTTTCTTCGAGAAAACAACCCAGCCATGAAATAGCCACATGAGGGCAGCACCAGGTGGCAAAGCTGGAAGATCAGGAACAGGCTGGCTGAGGTTGCGGTCACCTTGCAGCCACCTTCCTCCTTGCTCCCCCCCCAAAAGCCGGAGCTTCTTTCCATCCGAGGGCACACAGATGAAAGCCGACCTTGATTTTTAAAAGCACTCCTTGCTTCTGAAGGCGGGAGAGGGTTTCTTTAATTCTTCACGGTTCTCTTTGGTGCTCTTCATCAAGCTGCCATCTCCTTTCACCCCGAGGTTTGCTTCGTCCCTTGTCACTCCGTGGTCACAAAACGCTTTTCCCCTCTGCCGCACCCGCTGTCTGGAATAGTTTGTCTGCTTCATTAACTCCCCGCTCCCACAAACATCCCAGGATGTTTTTGCTAATTTGTGTTCCAACTCTGGAGCACATTCTTTCCCAAGGTATGAAGGTCAGCGAAGGAGGAGAAATATAGCCCGTGATTAAGTAAGAAAATAAAGCTGGTGTTCGTTTCCAGGTGAGAATGAAACATTTTTTTTTATTTCAGCTAAAAAAAACCCCCCACTTGTAAATAGCTTAGGCACCCAAACCAGGGTATGAAGGTTGCTGGGTGCTCAGCGAGTGGTCCGGAGATGGTTTATTACATAGCGAGGCACAATCACAAGCCACCCTCACATTTATTTCTTATGTGACAGATATACGAGGACAGTCCTAAAGGAAATATTGCTTTTAACAAAACTTTAATATCAACCAGTTGCTTTTCACTAGCGTCTTTGTACTGGACCCTTTGGCCACACAACTGGAGCCGACTGGGGTTGTATTTGCAGCTATGTCCATGGCTGGGCTGAAAAGATGTTATGGGGGTGGTTTTTAGCTTGTGTAACTGCAGCCTGATGTTGTTGGATGGTGTTGCTCAAGGGTGGGGGCTGTCGGTGTTCCCGAAATAAGTGACCTGCTCATCTGAGGCAGGAAGGAGCTGCTGATCCTCCCGACGGCGATATCAAACCTCCTCTTACATAAGAACCCAGGCAACAGCCCCCTGAGCGGCCAAATATCTTGGCAGCTGGCTCTTCCTCCAGCTAGGAAGACAAACCCTTCATCAAGAGCCCAACCACGAGCCACTCATCTCTCGGGCAGATAGGAATCTACCACTGCCACCCTTCCTGGACACCTTTAGGCAAGGCTGAAGCAATGGTGTGGGCAGCAGAACAAGCCCTGCTGATGCTTCTACCACCTGCTTCACCTCCTCTACTGCCTGTTTATGAGAGCCCGTGTTAGCATTCGTCATAACAATAATAATAGTGATAATAATCCTTTGCACTTCCCGACCATCCATCTGCAGCGCTCGAGCTGCTGGCAAACCTTTAATTAGCTTGTGCCTCCCACCACCCCCAGGAAGCAGGCAAACATTAGCGCATTTTTTCATTAGCGCCGAGGCTGATGATGAACCTTCAGGGAGAGGATGTTGCAGTTAACAGACGAGAACATAAAAAGGGGAAAAAAAGAGAGAAAAATAAAGAAAAAGAATATTCAAATAATCAAAATCAGTTCAGGCTTTAGCCTGAGAACGTTAGAAGGGGCTGCAGTTGGCCAGACATAGATCTGCTGACCCCGGTCACTCTCCCGGAGGAAGAGGAAGGTGGCCGTGTCCTGGTGCAATCCCATAGTACTCTTCCACACCTCAGCACTTTGCAGCTAAGGAGCTGTGATGGAGGCGTAGCCGCTCGTGCTCGGGGTGATTTTGGCATGCACGGGGTGTGAGTGACCTGCTCTGTGATTTGGGGGGGGGGGGGTTCATTCTTTCTCTGCGTGTCCCCTCCATCAGCCTGTTGTTGCTGCCACCTTGTTGCAGTTTTGGTCTCATTTTCACCACGGGGCTGGTTTCTAGGGCTAGAAACTCCCTTTCCTCAACAACTGCAACTTTATTCACTGTTTGACTGACAGGTGCTTTAATACGAGTTGCCCTTTGAATAGAAACCTTTCTCTGTGGGTTTTACTCTTTGCTGGCCCTTTAAACTCAGGTGGAACAAGGCACCTCCAGCCTCTGAGCAGATGCTTTTCAGCTGAGCCTTGTTTCCCCCTCTCTTTACCTGCTGCCCTCCCTGCTCTTGCTTTCCCATTTACTCCAAGGGCTCACTTCATGCTGCTTGGGCACCAGCTTCCTGCTGGGGGTAATGGTTTGTCGGGTCGGGTGGCTGTAGCTAGGAAAGCTGAGCTGCGAAGTGGACCCGGGTATGTGTTTCTTGCTGTGTTATTCTTTGGGGTAGGTCTGTAAGGAAGAGCTCCTGTGGGGGGTTGTATTTCTGCCTGTCTTTGGGCTTACTGTCCTTCATAAGCGTCAGTGCAGCTGCCTGGGTTTGTGGAAGCCCCTCTGGTGCTGAGGGCTTCCCTGGTGCTCCGGGACCCTTTTGCAGGGGTGCTCAGCCCTTTGCAATGTGTCCTGCTCCCCAGGCACTGTAAGGAGGTGAGCAGCACAGGGTGTAGGGCGCAGCTTCACGCCAGCACCACCACCGGCTTCTTGTTTTCCTCTCTTCCTCCTACTCGTTGGCCCTGATACGGAGATACGGGGTAGAAAAGAGCTCCTGGCTATGGCTTGGTGGCTTTTCTGACTGTGCTGGAGAAGAGCCCATCACCTTGAGGAGGATTGTGCAGGCTGCTTTGCTTCTGTGCTGCTCCAGCCTTGGGGCTTCCCTGGGGTGCTGCCTCACGTGTGTGGCTCTTGGCCAGGCTGGGCTTGGCTTCCCCTGGGGTTTTTTTTTCGGTTGCATAAGGAGTTGTGTAGTTGCAACCTGGAGAAATATCGGCTTGGGAATGCACTCAGTGGTTGTTACTGCCCGTGGCGGCTCCTCAGGCGGTTGGAGACTCGAGCAACTGCTCCTGAGCAGCTCTGAGTATTTCTGCACCATTAGCTCGGTGCTTCAGATGGAGATGAGGATGAGCTGGGGTGGCCCCTGGTATTTATTTGCCTGGAGGCACTCGCATTACTCAGCTCCGCAGCCTGCGAGGTGATGTGCAGCAGATTGGTGCTGGCTCAGCTCTGGGGAGCAGGGTATTGAGAGGTAACAAGGAGGTGAAATCTGCCAGCCCACCTTGGGGGGGGGAGGTGGCCATCGTCCCCCTCCTCTGGACTGCTGTAGGCTGGGAGGTGGAGCGAGCTCAGGAGGGCTCTGCTTTGCGAGCTCCTGGCCCAAGATTCCTGCCTACAGGCACCTTTTGTAAGGCCAGAGACACACGCACACGCACCGAAAAAACCAAATGTTCTCGTGTACTGGTAGCCCAGTTCAGAGACTTGGGAGCCTGACCACGCCGGGCGATGCCGCAGCCTTGTCTCTTCTTGGCTCCCTCCCCAGTCATCCGAAAAACCCAACATAATAACTGGGTGGTTGCCATGGCAACGGGAATTGGCTGCTCATCCTTATTTTTGTGGCAAACTCTGGGAGGCTTTTTTTTTTTTTTTTTTTTTTTTTTTTTAAATAACAGAAAGGGGGGGTCCCAGGTTGGGAAAGCCGGTTGACTCAGCCCCCTTTTAACTGGCCCGCA
>JANHGN010023388.1:29951-51687 GCA_024605025.1 Megaceryle maxima | reverse complement strand
CAACCTGAACCTCCCCTGGGGCAACTTCAGCCCATTTCCTCTGGTCCTATCACCAGTTACCTGGGAGAAGAGACCAAGCCCCCCTCACTGCAGCCTCCCTTCAGGCAGCTGCAGAGAGCACTAAGGTCTCCTCTCAGCCTCCTCTTCTCCAGATTAAACAGCCCCAGGTCCCTCAGCTACATTTTCTCCAGACCCTAATGTTGCTGCAAATTCAGTTGTCTTCCAAACCTCCTTCATAACCCATTTCAAAGGTCTGAGCAGGACCTTATAGACAAAGATCATGTTGAATTTGGGGGACCCACGCTGTACTGCACAAACGACACAGTGTTAACTCTTTCCCTCAACCCTGTGATATGGAAACAGGATCAATCCCTCCAGCCTAGAGCCAGTAAAGCTGAATTTGGAAATATTTATGAAGGGGATTTTTCATCAGCATGCCTTTAGATCAAATCTCTATATATTCTACTAGAAAGGACATAACCCACATCTCCAAACGAGCCAGAGTAAGTCCACTAAACCTTGTTATGTTCCAACAGAGATGATGGAAAACTCTTTTTGGACTTAGAGTGGCTTCTGTTCAAAAATGTAGAGAGAAAAACCGTTCCAGGTTAAAATCCAAAGTGGCCTTAAAAGCTTTGAGTCAGTCATTTAGTTATATACTGGTTTGAGGGGACTCCATGTAGTTGTCAGTGCCAGAGGAACCCGTCCCTAACAATTCCACACCGAAACTATCCCAGATTAACTTCCCAGTCTAACTGAGCTCTCCTCATGAGGCAGAAGATTGGCATTTTGGCAGCAAATTGGCTTTATCTGCTGTCTAAGCAGTTTTCACTAAGTCTGCCCGAACAGAAAGTGCGTGTCCAGAGAGTCAGGGCCAATCTGAACTGGGCTGTGAGGCCACTGGTTAGTGCAGAACAGGCCAAAGGTCTGAAGTTACAGTTTGGCTCTGCTGTCGCTACGCTTGAGGGCTGAGCTACCCTCCTGCTCCTGGGCTTAGCAAAGGACCTGGCACAGAGTGGGATCATCTCCAGCTTTAAGAACAAAGCCCACAGTTGAATCCAATCCCCTCTAAAAAGCAGCTGCTGACAGGACAGGAAAGAATAGGATGAGGAGGAAAGCTGTTCTTCCATGGAAGAAGAGGAAAGCTGTTCTTCCACCTCGGTCGTCTTTTGGCTTTGAACAGCAGCATCTCTCATTTAGTTTAATCGAGAAGATGAAGGCCAAGCAGCAGTAACCTTCCTCTTTAGGTTCTTCGACTCGTACCTGAATGAGAGTCTGCCTTTCTGCCTTGGGGAGGTTTACAGCTTGGTGTTCTGCTTCCTCCCATTCCTTTTTCACCTGGACAAGAAAAGGACAGAACGCATCAATGAGACGCAAACTTACGTGTGATCCTTGCGAGCTAATCTGCCTTCCCAGGCAGATCCTCGTACAGCCTGGCTAGGTTTTGAAGGCACAGTAGAGCTGCTGTGGGGTTTAAATCCAGCACTGAAACCCTCTGAGCAGCAAGCCAAGTGTCCCCAAGCGATTCCTCTCTCGCAATGCTCTGAAGGAATGAAAAACCTAACTGCTGCAGCGCGGCCACATTGCAAGAAACACAGAGGAGGCTGATGACCAGAAAGGAAACCAGTTCACCACCAGTTCATCCAGAAAAACACGGCAGAAGAGGAGAGCTCACCCGGTCCATGCGGTTGTGGTGTCTGACCTCCAGCTGCTCCTTGGCTTTCTGGAAGCGAGCGTGCTCGTTGTCGTCGGCGGGGGTTTCGAAGTAGACGTCCACGTCGTCGGTCGGCACTGCCGAGAGAGGGGGAGGATAAGAGGAGGGTCGGGAAGCCGGGCTCCTGGGTTGCAAAGGACAGGCAGGCAGAGGAATCTCCAGACCCACAGAACTAACAAGCTGGCAGGCTGAGTTTACTGAACCGCCACCTACCAGGAGTCCATTTTGGGAAGTCTTTAAGCTGCCAATTTACTGCCCAACAGCAGTTAGTTACATCACCCCCAAAACACAGCAATGCGCTGCGGCAACCGGCACCTGTTCCGTCTTCTCCTGAGTTCTGAGATGAGCATTATTCAGCTCCAGCAACAGAATGACTTGGATTGCAGGAAACCCCCCCCCCCCAAAAAAAACAAAACAAAAAGGACTTGTTTTCTCTTCCCCTTTCACATTGGCTTTGGATAGTTTAAATGACATTTTGTGCATGAGCTGTTCGCTGACAAGCTGGCTCCAGACATCATTAATATGATTAGGGAGCTTGACAATAAATCTGCACAAAACACTACCCAGTATTTGACACTTCCAACCTACCTTCCCTACCAGATGCACCATGCAGGACTAACAGGCAATGATATTAGACAAGACAGCAACAGAAGGAGGCTCAGTGTGACAAATTGACTCGTCCAATAAACCGGACGGTTTGTATCTTTAAGAGATTCAAATCTGACAAGGGAAGAAATAAAATTTAAGAGCTGACAATTTCCAAGCACCTGCAAAATCCTCAACAGGAGCTCTGCACTTTGCACGCCGCAGCTCAGAGAATGCTGAACAAAGTTTCTGTGCTAGGGTTTTAGAAGCTACACATCCCAGAGACCTTTCTGAAAGAATTTCAGGCAAACACGATGCACTCTGGTGATGCCCTTGAGCAGAGGGAGGGCAGAAGGGGAAAGTTAAAGTGACCTCTCAACCATATTAGTTATTAGGGTGGAAAAAAAAAATAATCTTTCAACATGTTATTGTTTCAATTCAAAAAAAATTACCATGCATCTGAACCCACAAACCTTTACTCCTAACTAGGGAGAGTTTACTCCAAAGGAAGGAGGAGAGAAGAAGGGGAAGGGATTGTTGCACGCAAGGGACGATGTCTGATCAGTACCATACCCTGGGCCTGCTCATGGCATTTCTGACCCAGGCGTGGACAGAGAGAATTCTCTTTCCAGCCCCAAATCCCTCTCTAACAGGACAAACTTTTGTACAAAAAGCTCCTGACATCCGCATCTTTTATTTCTCCACTTGGGTTAGATCAGCCCAATCTAAAGCACTTGCATGAAGCCCATTTTGTAAACAGGATTATGGCTGTATAGTCAGACTGCCAAGCCCCAGATAACACAAAAAGCCTTTCAAAAGGCTTTAATGGTAGCTGAAGTGGAAGTGCTGGAGTTCAACAATAAGATTAATAAGGAGGTTAAAATGTTTTTGGTAGTTTTATCATCTGACATAAAAGCCAGTTGAAATTGGTGCCAAAAAGCTCAAGCTCTCAAAAATGCAGGGATTGAGTCATTATTCATATTTCAAACCGAGCTGAATAGTGGGAATGTGAATTCTAGACTATTTCTCTGATATTTTTCCCAAAATACTACAGCAAAGAAACCGTCTGCTACCAGGAGAAGGGTTGGGTAGCAGCCTGCTTTTCAGGACCGACTGGTCAAACAGTAACACAACTGGGAAAAGCGAGTGCTTCCTTCCATATATTTGGGGAAAAATAAAAAACCAACAACCAAAACCAACCAGAAAAAATAAAAAAAAAAGGTCAGTTATGCAAACAGGCAAACTGTGTGTTTCCACAACAGCTTCTAGAAAGCCCCTGGTCCCTGCTATAAATCTGTCAGAGGACAACTAAGCCCTTAGCAAGAGGTGCAAGCCAAGGGTGAGTACAGAGAGTGCACATCAAGAGCCACTTTCACCCTGAAGACCTCGAGAAGCAGAGACAAGAGGAGGCTGCTGGAAAAGGACAGACAGAAGTGCTGCGGACACCAGAACCAAAAGGATGAGCTACAGACGTATCCTCTCTTGACCTAGGCAAGGAGGAGGAGACACCAAACGCCAGACAGACAGAGGCTAGCTGCAAAAGGGCCAGTGGGAGGCAGGACTTACTCATCTTTTTACACACAGCCATACAATACTCCTCTGACTCAAAATTGTTCCTGTTGCCTCCGCAGCCTCCATATATAAAGCGAATGCATTTTCTCTTGTTAGGATCGAAGTACCAACGAGGCATCACAGCCCGGCAGGGCCCTGTCATCGCCTCCTGGGAGCAGACAGCTGTGTGGAGACGGGTTAGAACGTGAGCTAGTGAGGAGCACAGGCTCTGCCGAGCGACTTAACACAAAGCAGCAGTGGCTCTGGTTCACACCTCCTTCCAGGGCACCTCAGCATTGCTACTTCACCAACCAAAGGGCTTTCTGTCAGTATGGGGGGCGGTGGTGTGTGTCGTGTTGTAGGAGGTGGCTGCCCACATGGTTGTCTCAACATTGAGCTCTCATCTGTAAGAGTGATTTCTCCTTAGCTAGAGGATGTTTTGCTGATGCCACAGCGTTGTGCCTCAGGTGTTCCAGCAGTAGAACCCCCCCATTGAAAAAAAACCAACACGATGGGAAGAAAAACCCATTAGGGCTGCTTAAAACCTTCCAAGATGTCCCATTCCGCTGCACTCTGCCTGGATAGCCACTTCACATCTTAAAGGTGAGCTAT
This sequence comes from Megaceryle maxima, assembly GCA_024605025.1. Lineage (NCBI taxonomy): Eukaryota > Metazoa > Chordata > Aves > Coraciiformes > Cerylidae > Megaceryle > Megaceryle maxima. Next base: position 47,225 of record JANHGN010023388.1, on the reverse strand, counting down.
AAGAGCAAGTGAAAAGGCAGGCAAAGCAAAAGGAACGTGATCGCCGTGGCAAAACTCAGCCGGTGGGTTAAGCTGTAAAACATCTACACGTTAAGATAGTGACACTCCAGGTAGCCACGGCACATGGGCTGCTTCACAACAAGCAGGTGACAGAAGCAGCTGGGTTATTTTGAGGCAAGCAAACAGAGACAGTCTCTAAGTTAGCAACTGTTCATGGTATTTTGGGGGGAAAAAACAAAGAGAAAAAAAAAAAAGAACAAACCCAAAACAAGACTATGTACCCCCAAAACAGACACCCCAATCATATCATTCCAATTCTGTTCTGACACCTGGAACAGTCCTGTATATATATATATGAGCTAAGCTCTTTTTCTTCCTTTTCTCTTTTTTTCAGCAGGTAAAATTATCTGCAGCATGCTGGCACTTTACCAAAAAGATGCAAGAACTGCTGGCAACGACTCGGTGATCTGTAGCTAATTGAATTTCATTCCCTCTCCTCTCCTCCTTCCTCCGCAGACGCTTCTACACGCAAAGTACAGGGCACCGTAGAACGCCGAGGCACCGCACAGTCAGCAGATGCCCTCTGCAGCAGCACCCACCACTTAACAAAAGCTACCACGAGTGGAGTGTAAGTTACTCCTGCAGTAAGTATATATTACTCGTAGAGTAAAAGCAGGCCAATTGTGCTGGCTGACTTGCCCTCATGAAAGAGAAGGGTTGGTGGCTGTTAAGGCAGCACTGAGTATCTTTCTCACCCTTAAATGGCACCTTTATGCCCCCTCTGCAGCATACAGCCCACCACTTTTAGCTTCCTTTTTGGTATAAAACATCAAATCCAAGGTAATGACCCCAAACCGGGATCTTAAATGCTTCAGAGTACCCCGAATGCCTCTAAGGTTTTTCAAAACGAGCCTATGGTTCTGTGGTTTTCTGACTCAACAACGGCACCTTCACGGAGGTGCTGGTTCCACGTGCCAAACACCGGGCGTCCTGCCAGGGGAGCCGCTGTTGATCTGGAAACATATGGCAAATGCTCTAGAGAGTTCATTTCAACACTTGAAGCACAAGCATCATCAGCTTTCCTCTGTTTGCTAACTTATCTGGCAAATAAAACTTCCAAGTGGCGTTTACTGACTCGATCAAAAGCCCATCCCCAAGCGACAGCCGCCAGGAATACTCTGGTGGAAGCAAGAAGCTTCCGTAGGCTGGAACGGGTCTTACATTTCATGTCACTGCTGACTTCTTTTTCAGGAACAGCCTTGTCGTTGCTAGGCTCAGTGGGGGTCTCTTCGTTGTAATCGTCAACTTTGTAGCTATCGTAATAGTAATCACGGTCTTCCACCACGTCCTCCTCCTCCTCTTCGCCTTCATCTTCTTCGTCCTCATCTTCCTCCACAGCTGTTCCTGTGAAGTCTTCAACACCTGCCTCTGTAGGGAACTCACTGAAGGGACACGGTTCAGTTAGGGGGTAAAGTTAAGGCTGATTGCTTTGTAGCCCAGCCTATGAGGTACCACAGTAATGATTCTCTTTTCATCCCTTCTAGAAACACAAGGGGTGGGGAAAAAAATAAATGTACCAGCTCTGGATCTGCCCAGCAACGGGACCTCCTTAATGTCTATAAATACATAAAGGGCAAGTGTCAGGAGGATGGAGCCAGGCTCTGCTCGGTGACATCCAGTGACAGGACAGGGGGTAATGGGTGCAAGCTGGAGCATAGGAGGTTTTGGCTAAACAGAAGAAAAAACTTTTTCACAGTGAGGGTGCCAGAGCCTGGAACAAGCTGCCCGGGGAGGTTGTGGGGTCTCCTACTCTGGAGACTTTCCAAACCAATCTGGACACCTTCCTGTGTGACCTGCTCTAGGTGACCCTGCTCTGGCAGGGGGGTTGGACTAGACGATCTGTCAAGGTCCCTTCCAACTCCTCTCTGCTCTGTGATTCTGGGGCTTCCCTCATCCCAGACACACCTGTAATTACAGGCAGAGCTCCTCCACACCCCTGGCTTAGTGGAGTTTCCTTGTGTTTTCTCACCAGCTTCCTATCAGTAAGTCAAAGTCTAATGTAGTATCTGGGGGAGGTACCCACTGTACCCATCAGTCTTTGCGACTGGCTCCGGATGAAGGGAGGGGGGCTGTTTAGTTCCTCCTGTAACAGGAACACTGCAAAAGTCACTTGTCCTTCTGCAAGGCTTTTTCAAGCTCAGGACACCCCAAAGCACCAAAATTCTCCTCTCAATTCTCACGAGGGAGTCGCTGTGTGAAATATTCCCCGTTAACAACTACGCCAGTAAGAACCCTACCTTTTATAAAGGTCATAGTCTTCATCCTCATCTTCATCCTCTTCCTCTTTGGACAGAGCCTCATCCACCACCTTCGTCTGAGGACAACACACATATTCTGTTCCGTGGAACTGATCCACTCCACAGGGCAGCAGCATGCCATAGCTGTGCAGGATCATCCCTTCTGCCAGGCAGGCCTGAAAGAAGAGCCCAGTTACACCAGTTTAGCATCATCACGCTCTCACTTTGGATAAAGCTCAAGTTTGCCTAACGTAGAGCCCAAGAATGCCTACCAACTCTCTCAATTTTACAGCAAAAAAAGCAGCAGTAACACACGACCCAGATCTCAACATCAAAGGAAAATGGATTTAAAACTTGTAGCTTAAGAAAACACCCGGAAAAGTCCCAGGTTGAGAGCCATGTGGTGCCTCCTGGTGTTAACATATCAAACACACACCCCCCCACCCCCTAACAACTGCTGGTTTGTCAGCCTGGCTAAATTCAGGAGAAATAATTAAACATTTTGTGCCAATTCAAGGGAAGAGAGAGAACTTGAAAGAAACAGAACTGGTGTTTGCTTTTCCAGGCCTGGCCATTTCATTAAACTTTACATTGGAGTAAATGAACAATCGCTCCTAATGGGCTTTGTGTCAAGATTATTTTAACATGCTGTAGCTGAAAATTGATCAGATAACTCAAGAAAAAGCCAAATGCAAACTGCAGTTAGATATTATGCCTATACACTTCTCTCAAGCTAAGGAAATGCACGGCTTTGTGGTGGCCCAGAAAAGAATCAGGCAAGAAAGGCTTTATTATGTACATCAGAAACCCTTTGTGCTTTGCTTTGTTGCAGCGCTGATGTAAAACCAGCCAAGTATTTCTGGAAAGGTTCTCCAGCAATGTTGAAAGCAAGTGATTTTCAAATTTCCTAGATATTAACAAGTTTATCCTCAATTAAAAGGTGATTCCTCTAGCACAGCTTTCTTTAGATGGATTTTTGGCTTCTGGGATTTTCAAGAACTAGGAAGTTTAACTGGTGCATCCATCCTTAACCTCATCTTTGCTAGCACCATCCCAAGGAATCATTTTGTTGCAGTTTCTAGAAAACTGAAAACATGTACATTTTGTCACGATCTTGTCTTTATTACCCCCAGTTCAAAGGGGCCCGCAGAGAATTTGCAGTGGTTTTGCTAGTCAGATAAAAAAAAAAAAAAAGACCCAAACCACACAAAAAACCCCGCAGGCTAGATTTATCCTGAGAAGATAATCCATCTCTTATGTAAAACCTCCACTAATCAGGCACAACTCAACTCAGATTGTCCCCGAGCAAGCACTCCCAACCAAATCCCCAGCAGCAGCAGGTACATTAATGCAAAATGCCTAAGAAAAGGGGGAAATATCCTACGAGGACTCTACCCTGGGAAGAGGGATCAGCCATTGGTGAATGTAACACCCTGGAGAGCTGACTTCAGTTCCTAGCTCCATCCTGGTGTCTGATCTTGGGCAAGCTACTTAGGCCAGCTTTTCCTGAGGGAAGATTGAGTCAGTTACCCAGGATTTTTTAAGTCACTTGAGTATTTTTAAGTGTTTTTTTTTTCCTCCCAGTGCTGTCTGCCTCAGTCCATAGACTGCAACACAGGAATAACAGAGTCCCGAGATGAACGCCGTTACGCTTCAACACCACGAGCATCCAAGCGAACGGATCCGGAATAAATATTCCTGCCCGAGCAGCTCCGTTACCTCTTTTGCCACAGTGTGCCAGTGCTGGTGGCTTTCACACACATCCATCCGCTCCTTGTGGAAGAACCGGCATTTCTCTGGAACCAGCAGCACATCGCTTACAAACTCACCCACTGAAAAGAAAAAACAAACCAAAACAAGGAAGGTTCTGAGTTCACAGATGTCCCAACAGAACACAGCTGACAGCAGAACTCTTCCAAGGTATATTGCAAGTGACTTAAAGGTTTGGTGTATATATTCTTAACAGGGATGGGTCAGATCATGAGTTGTCTGTTTGAATTTACAGAAAAACAGAGCTTGGGAGTTGCCAAGGTGAAACCAGGAGTAGGGGCCGATCGTTGAAGCATTATGTGAACCTTAAGGCTTGAACCGAAGGCAAAGTTTACAGTGCACGTTAAGAAATAGTTGTTCACGGAACAGAGAGGACAGACTGAAGAGATTTGGAAAGATTGCATCGGCACGGGGAAGTTTTCAAACCACTTAATCACTGATTTCTACATGAGCTGCACGATACCGAAGTTAGTTCGTGCTGTCTGGTGCTGCAACAGCTTGGAAATTTTTCTGTGCCACGAGTGTTATCTCTGTTTTCAGTATCTGGGTATCTGAGCAAATCTTGTTTGATTTTGGTTTGTTTTCAACAGTTTCCAGATGGTTTAATTCAGAATCAACTGCAGCACATTCCCTGACTCGGACAGCCCTAACCAAACACAGAGGGCTGGAAAAAGAAAACCTACCCAGCTCAAACACACAGAGTACAACCAGAGTCAGCAAATACTTGCATTCCAACATTGAGATATCCACCAGCATGAGGAAGTTTTGGCACATTCTTAATAAAAATCGGACTTTTGCTTTTGAGGAAGGCAGGAGGGAGGGAGGGAGATCATCAGTCTGCTCTACACCAAAGGCTCACGGCCACTTCTCTGCAGGATACACGTGTTAAGAAGAGTTTAAGGATGGATTATCTGATGACAGTTGCTAGGTAACAAAATCAACTAGTGTTCACCACCCTTGTTCAATTAGTTTCATTTTAAACTAATAGACACAACAGAGAAATGGTATTTTCCCTGCTTTCTTACCTCAAAACAGGCCAGTTAGAATTTTGAGTTCATTATCTTTTTTCCTTCCCTCTCACGAGAGGTTGAAACGCTGCTGATAGAAATACTAAAGCTGACCAAACTTTAAAACCAAGAGACTGTGGTTCTGGGGACTGAGGGCAGAAGGGTCAAACCCATCAAATACAGTAATGGGTAACAAACCCCAACCATTAAACAGCTACTTTGAAAGGCACTGAATCCCAGTCCCTTCGTGTAAGACACGTGGAAGGGTCACTTAGGACCTGGAAAACCCTGACACACTGCATCTTAACGGACACCTTCCCTACTCAATGCCACTGCTAACGAAAAAGAAGCATCCTCTTCCATTTCAGATCAGAGCAGACCTTAAGAGGTGTCTCCAGCCACCCAGCAGAGCTATCGCCAGTTTGTCTTTTCACACCTCACCAGTCTCAGCCCTGCTCCCTTCTCTTCTGTTGTTGCCTTCGTTTGACAGTTCAGCAGAGAGTGCTAATGGGTTCTCCTCTTCTCCCCTCTTCACCTTTGAAACTCTGAAGAGCTTTCACAGGTGGGAGGAGGCAGGAGAAGGCTAAGCCTGGTATGAGACAGCAAGATCCTACCTCAAGGAAGACAAAAGCAGGAATGGGAATAAAAAAAAACCCAAACCACCACAGTTTGACTGTAATTGTCAGAGAAACACACCACCCATTTACAGACTGGGGACTGGGAAAGGCAATGAGAAAGTATTTTGCACACACGGGGAGCACGGACTTGCAACTGAGATCTGAAAATCCAAGCTGCCTTGCAGGCTGGGCCGAACAAGTCAAGAACACCGTGAAAGACACTAATTAAATACTTTACCAGTTTAACACTTATCAAATTTTAGGGCAGCATCACTAAAATCAGCTTATTCTTCAGCTAGAGAACAGGCTTGGGGGAGGATTATTTCTGCAAGAGATGACGCCCTATAAATCCAGAGATCTCGCTTTCATCCCGATTTCCATTAGGAGTTCTCAGCATAATCAGCTGGGTTTGGTTGCTTCTCAAGCCTGAATTTCCACATCTATAAAGAGATCTGCACCAAATTTCATTTATCAAGAGCTTTATGATCATCTAGTGGAAGGTAGAGGAGGAGAGTACCCACGGGGTTCTGCAGGTTTGCTGTGCTCTCCTACCTCCAACCACACGCTCACCCAAGATACGGCTGCAAATTACGGAAACTGGTTCCCCCTGAATGCTCCCAGCAATCAGACACTCCAAGATTACACAAGAATTCTTACAAAACAAGTCTTTCCCAGTGAAAAAGAGATTCAGCCAGCTGAGACTAAGCTTACTACTAAGAACACACGCAGTGCAGCGCAGCAGCAGGCACAATCTGCAGGTCAAAAGCTGCAAGGTAAACAAGCTGAACACGTTGCCGGCTTCCAGTGGGTGGAGAGATTCTGGAAAGCACCATGAAATCCACCACGGTTTCTCATGTTCTTTCCCAGTTCAAAGTGGGGACATGGGATACAGCTGCATGAAGCAGGGCCTCTTTGAAGCAGCAAAGTTTAAATATAGTCGTTGAAATAGAATAGAGATCTCTTGCCAAGACCAAAGCAGGAAGCTTGAACAGACCGAGCATTTAAGTCTCCAAGGCAACAAAATATTAAAGCTCCACAAAAATAGGATGAGAGTATTAAATGCCAGTGTCTTTGTGATACTCAAATACAATAGCCTTCAGGTTTTTATGGCAGTTGCAGAGAGAATGGGGATTTCTTTTTCACACCATTATTCCACCCCAGCTGTTCTCAAGCTGTCGGTCTGTTGGAGAAAGGCAGAGATCCACCTCGTGGAAGTCAAAACGTTTAAGCGGGTGTTTGATTTGGAAATGGCAACCTGATAGGAGAGAAGCCTTATAAACTCAGTCATGAAGTCACGTTAAGGGGCAAGTCTCTGCTCCTGCCACAAAAACACCCGAAGACGTCGCACCGCGCACTCACCCAGGCACTTGTAGGGCACGACGATGTGAGTGTGGTCCTTGCACTGCTTCTTTCCCCTCTTGCACCAGCTGCTGATGCTGACAGGTTGATTTGCTTCCACAACATTCGTAATCTGAAGGTCTGGGTACATCTGTTTAATAAGACACAGAGACAGGTTTCTTTCCAGGAAGGCCAAAGAATGGGCAAAGTGGCTCCTCAGCAGGAGCGAAGCCGATTCTCTACACAGAGCCAAGTTCAAGTCTGCACACGGATGCACGTTCCTTTCTGGATCAAGCTCACAAGAGCTGAAGACATAAAAGAGCCCCCAGCTGTTTGTCACGCAGGGCTTGAGCAATGGAAATGTGGCATCGCTTCTTTGGGGCAGGAGAAAGCCAGGTCAGGGGCAAGAGCCTTCACGGGCACGGAGCTGAGGCGTTTGGCTTGGAAGGGAAGGAGAATTGTTTACCTGTTCTGTCCTCTCTGGTGCAGCACGATACCCTCTGAACGAGGGCAGTCACCTACTGATAGGGCTGAGCAGTATCTTCAGGCTCCCTTGTCACTTGTCGAGCTAACATGCACCTACCTCCTCAGGTTTCCTCCATTTCTGATGGGTTCATATGATCCCTACATCCTGCTCGAGCTCTCAAGCCCAGATGCTGACTTATATTTAGGCTTCCGCTACGTGTATCAAATGTAGCCCCAGTTCTATCAGCTGTGTAAAATGGTTTTGCAAGCTTTCCAGCGTGCTCTGTCACTTCCCCATTTAAAGGAAAACATTCCTTGTGGTATTTTACGTGCCTGTCACCTCAGAGAAGAAATTAAAGACACTTATCAAGGCCACTGCAGTGTATCTGGAACACACCAAAAGCATTTTCTGTTGTTTACAATGAAGCACGAGGAGCTTGAAAATACAGTCAGTGTTCTGCTGAAAAGATTGTTCTAATAGTCTGGCCCATCTGAACGCATCACCAGGAACAACACAACCACGTTCTAACCGGAATAGGTGCTGGTCAACCAGCTCAGAGGCAGAACCTCTGGAGAAAGCCCTGCAAAGACAGACACAGACACCTCTCTGACTTACAGACCAAGGACCTCCTGTGGCAGCGTAAGCTGATCTACATCAGAGGTAGCTCCTAAATCCCACTGCAGGGTCCTGCCGGCTCTTCCTGGGCAGAAACTCAGCAAGACAGCTCAGGGAACTGAGTGAGTTCAGTGACCTGCAGGGTTAACTTGCTACTGACTGGCCAAACTGGAATCCAGTTCCTTAGCAGCAGTGAGAATTCAGGATCACACAGGAAAACTCACCTCCTGGCAGTACTGCAGAATCTCCTCCTTTCTTCCAAAGCAGCTCTTGGTCCCAGAAGTGTCAGGTTCCCATTTCCCAGTCTGGATATTCACATGCATGTTTAGTTTTCCACAGAACATGGCAATTTGAGGCTCTGCCACCGCAAACCCTGTCCCAGCATTGGCTGCCAGCGCCTGTGAAGACAAACAAATCCAAACCACGTTGACTGCTAAAGCAGAACAACTCCTGCGAACCAGAAACCCTCTGGCATCTTCTCAGGAGAGCTCTCGCTTCATCCAGGTATCAGTGGAGCTTTGCAAACTTATTTTGTACCCTTCTTCCTTAAAGCTGGTGAGCTGGCACCGAGTTTTCCCCGGCAAGGTGTTTGTTTTTCCCAATTCTGTTGTTATTGCAACAAGAGTTTAGCAAAACCAAAGGTCATTTACACATGGAGGTTGCACCCACAAAGGCTAAACCAGATGCCTGAACCCCCCAAACTGCTATTTGAAGATAAATAACTAATACTAACAACTTTTTTGGCAGAAACATCTCTGCGAGGTTCCACACAAATAAATCCAGCAAGCAAAGTAACAGTACCAAGCCTGCTCAAAGAGTTTAAAGTCATGTGTTTCTCCCCAAATAATCAAATATTTGGGACAGAAACCCATAAACTTCTTCCCTGAGCATTAGTAAAGATAACTTTTGGTCAATCAGAAAAACAGAGCTGTTGCAACTGGCCTCACAAACCTGCTGGCTCTCGTTCGGCGCACGCCAGTGGGTTATTTATTTGTGCTGCCTGGGTTCTGATGCCTGTTCTGTGCACTTCCCACCCTGCACCAGCAGACAGAAACCCGACAACCCCGACCCACATTTCAGGTCAAACTGCAGACTGATCAATGAAAACAAGGTCAGGTTCCCTTTCTGAAAGCTTGCTGGCTGACCAAAAGAAGAAAAAAGGGATTAAATTAAATTGCAGACTTGGTTTGGTTTATTTCTGAAAAGACTCGAGTGGCTGCTGGGAGCTGAACATCCTCCCCCTACATAACTATGAGGAAAGAAAATTAAAAGAAAAGGTATGAGGCAAAAACCCCCAAAAAACAAACAAGAAGAATTCCTAAATTGAAAGCTCTCCGAGTTGTTCAGGGGAATGAAATTCATTTCAAGTACTTCAGACAAGGCAGCTTAGGCACAGCAAGACACAGAGGGTTCAGGGCACCCCTAAGCTGCTTTTTCCCTGGCAGGCAGCACTGCCCTGGGCCACCAGTCCTGCCACTGTATCTCACTCCTCACGGGCTCACCTACTGCTGTGGGCACTGTTCATTCCCTGCTGCCTGCAGGTCCCCATCAACTGCTAGCAATATGTGTGTGCTTGAAGCAAACAAAGCAGCAAAGAGAAGAATTCAGCTGGGCAACCCCCACGTGCAGCTCCTACTTGCTGGATACTGGGGGAAAATTAACTCTGTTATAATGAGCTCCTCTCTCCCCCCTCCCTATTTGCACACAAAATCACTGCCTGGAGACATTTCAACTCTCCAAGAGTCAAGTTTTAGCACAGATCACAAAGTGATGAAATACTGAAGTATATATGAAAGACACTGGCATTGATATCCCAGCAACAAAGAGCTTCCCAGTAACAAAATGCCTCCAAGTTCACGTACACTTTCAAGTTTAGCATCCATCCATTTATTTGCTTTACTCTGTCCTTAAGAAAAGGTGGCAGTTGAGTACTTTGGGTCTAGGATGAATACACTAGGGCTGGGTAGCAGGACGTGTAACTTTGTCCCTTCAGAAACCACACCAATTAATAAACCTGTGCTTCTAACTGATGCCAACTGGTACCACCCAGCAAAACCTCTTTTCTTGCACCGCCCTCCTCCCGCCGCGTGGGTTCAGAAGCAGAAGGCAAAGGTGGAATGATCCTTCATGACTCTCTAAAGACACCCAGGCCAACTTTCTAAGGGGGCCTCTTTATCTCGCTCCAAACAAACACCATTTTAGTACCAACAACCACTTTCCAGGGAGCACAAGACTTGACACGTTCAAGGCAACAATCCACAACCCAATCTGGGTTCACGGCAACACTACAAGCACATCCAAGATTCAAGCAGAACCCTGAGAAGAACGAGAAGAAAAGCAAGATGAAGCGTGCACAAAACATTAACCCTGGTGAGAAAGAGCCAGAGCATCAAAGGAGAACAGAACATACGTGTTTATGAACAGTTTGGAGCTCGTTAGCACCACCTCTGCTCAGAATCTGTTTCCTTCAAAGCAAATAAGGTAAATACACAAGTGGGAGAGGTGCAGGCTCCAGCCCGAGAGGCAGAATCATCTAGAAGCAAGTCATTCCTAAGCAGCTCTTGCACGAGCAAAGCTGCTGTTCAAACACATACCAAGCTCCTGAAGTCATGAGCACCCTCTATTTACGTACCCACCCGAGGTCCTGTTTATTTTTTTAATGTCCAGCCTGACACCTCGGCAAAGGTACCGTTGCTCCTCCCTGGATTGCTCACATAGTTTGCGTATCAGTCGAGGGCTGTTGCCGTAGCTACCCCAACATGCTCAGCCCCAATTCACTGCTGAACAAACAAGACTAATTACTTGCTTGATTTCATCACTTTTAATCAAATGGAAGAGATTTTTTTTTTCTTGAATTGCACTGGGGGGTAAGTTAATGAGCATCTGATAGACACAAGTTGTATCTTTACCCCACAGTGACCTGCAAAGGTAAGGTTTGGGAGTAGTGGGCTTCAATTCTTCACCCCTGACAATCCACTCCAGTCACCAATCACATCACTTGTTAAATTCAGCAATTAGCTGATGCATTTTAGCTCATTCTACCCCTAATTCTAGCAGCACAGAAAGCTTCAGTCTGTACCAGCAGAGGCCACACCTTTAACCCAGCTACTTAAATAGCAAAGCAAGTCACCTAGGAGAGGTTCTGGGGACAGTTCTTTTCTGTTGCTCCCAGAATTGCCTTCGGTGTAAAACTAAAAGCAGGTCTCTGGGTCTGGCAGTGCCTGAGGTCACTCCGCTTTCCAGCATCGCTGAGCAGGAGGAGGGTCAGGGAACACAAAGCAGCACAAAGCCTGGGATAAAACCACGTCCTTAGTTAAGCTCTTCAGTAATTCAGAGAATTCCACATTGCAGAGGGATGAACAAGCCGACGGGAGAGTTTTTCTTTGGGAATTTCCCAGCCATAAATGGAAGCAGCTGCCTCTTCTAGTGCTGGGGAGCAACTACTCCATCTCTTAAATAAGCAAAGTGGCAGCTTGGGAGAGGCAAGAAACACATAATGGAAGAGAGTTCATCCAGTTGTGTACATCCTTGGTGAAGATTATTTTAGTAGCTATTATTCTATTAAAACATCTGCATAACACGAGAGCAAGATGAATGTTATTTGGGAAATAACATTCCAGAAACCGTTACTTTCCTCCCCGACACTTTGCATTTACAAGATGTTTCATGATCAATTTGCTCTGCCTTTTGGTAGAATTCTGTAACCCAGTTTGCTTTCCAAGACCAAAGTAGTATTTGATTCCATCAACACATAAATCTCTGGCTAGTTAATGTCAGTTAAACTCCTCACCCTGTCAGGCAGTGCCTGATTTACAATCCCGAAACACTGGAATTCAAAGCTCTAAATCTTCTCTGCACAAGCATCCAGTCTTTTATTTACTATGAGCCTCTTCAGCTTGTGGCAGGAGGTTTCATCAGGGAGCTTCACCCACCCAGAGGCCTGGGCTTCATGCTCTAAAATGGGTCATGCCTGTTCTCCCAAGTTATCTATCAGCTCAAAGGAGGGATGTCAGGTCAGAGACACATCATGGGCACCACACAGCACCACGACATTCTTTTGGGAGGATTTATTGTGAATTTAAGACATTTCTGCTCTTTAGCATGTCTCTACTTCAACATTGGAGACAACAATGTACAGAAATCCCTATCAACTGATGTAAAATAAGGAATATTTCACATCTACCCCACGTAAGAAGTTAAAAAAGGCATGAAGAACAAAAAAAGAAAAAAAATACACCCATGTTTCTTGCCTTGTGTTTCTCATCACAACAGAACTCACCGAGCTGCTGTCTATTCAGGAAAGCCACGTCACGTGCTGATGGGGCCTTCAGGACTAGAAGGGTGGTTGGAGTTTCTCTTTTGTGAGGAGAAATCATTGGTTTGTGTTTCACAGAAATGAGTTCCTGAAAGCTTTCCTTAACAGCACAAAGGTATCTGCCAATTTAACTACGTTCTCAATTTTCTGTGAGGTCAAACATCACAGGAACCTTGCTCACCTGAGCAGATTAACCAGGATAAGAGTCTTTATTCCAGCAAAAGCAGAGTGGAGGGGAACTTAGGAGGGAATCTTATGATTCCCTTCTCGTTTACGCTGGAGAGCTGGTCACGTTGCATGTTGCTTCTAAGGAAAAAAATCCCAGAATATGCATTATAGAAAAATCAGAGTCTCGCAGCCAACGCCTCTGGTGCAAACACGTCAGCTACTGGGCACGTGCCCTCCCTGCTGCAGAAGCCCAATGAGAGATACTGGTCCTGGTTAACTGGACAGAAGGGCTTCAAGGCTCGAGAAACAGCAAGGAAAACTCAGGCTGCTTGTGCTTTTCACCAGGCTTCCTCTGCCACAGTGCACAAGGGAGTAGTCCTGGCTGGATAAAACCACAGCTCAAGTTGCTTTAAAACTGAAATTCCAGCCTCTAGAATTTATAAACTGCTGGGGAGAAAAAGATAGAAACAAACTCTATTTGTGAATTGCATGGACTTGATGGCCAGAGAATGCAGATTAATAGCTGCTGAGGGCATTTGCTGCCTCGAAAGAATAGGTACAACTGTTGCAGGATTATGTGCAGGTTGGCTCAGATTTCCTGCTCAGAGGAGTTACAAGGATTCCACAACTATTTGCTGCTACTCTGACACACACACACACAAAAATAATAAAGAAAATGCCAGGCAGCACTCGGAAAGATTACTTGTGCTGTTTGTTTTTAATTAAGCAAAGCCCCTCAAAAGTAATGCTGCTTATTAAATCAGAACGCACATGAACAACCACCTCTGGGACTTTAGAACATGCTGTTCAGCACAGTCCCTATCGAGATAAATTATGCTTCCCACCTTTACTTAATTAAAGAAAAAAAACAACAACTTCTGGACTGTTTTGGGTTTGTTTTTTTTCTCCTTTTAAATAAATCTCCTATTCTATCTGGAGCTCAACACTGTGACTCTTCCTGTGTCAGTGTAATACATCCATGGAGATGGAGGATAGAAATTGAACTCCTGCAAGATCACAGAGGAATTCTAACAGTTCTTTTGATACCAAAACGAGCCTTATTACCCCATCAGCCTTCCTGGGAGCTTCTAAATCCATGAACATTTTGACTTCTCACCCTGTCCTTGGCTGAAAAACAGGTAGGCATATTCATGTGGGGACTCAACCGCTTCAAAGCCCAGCCCCACAGAGCTGATGTTCCTGGGCATTTCTCCTTCCAGAAGGCGAGGCCAGCCCTTGGCAAAATTAAACTAAAACCCAAGGAGAGTGTTGCAGTGGCAAACCCTACCACTGCCACCTGATGTGAAGGGTTAAGCTGAAGCACTGGGGTAGCATTGACGTGCTGCCCAGCCCTTAAACCTGATGTTCATCTGATGGTCACTGAGTGCATCTCACCTGTCAATTCCTGCTTTAGGGTGAGCGAGTACTCAGGAAACCAGCCCTTCCATTAACCAGCTGGGGAAGCTGGTGGAGGGACTTTATGACACAAGAGCTTCTGAAGAGAATACTTAAAATTCCGCTGGTTTTGGATTTATCACTTGTAAACATGAGCAGAGCTTTCAAATCGTGCTTCAAATTGTGTTTCACGCGTTGTTTTCCTTAGCTCCTCTTCCTGCTTTTATTCAGCAGATAGGTGGCTTGAACCCAGGAAGGCTAATGAATGCCTGACACAGCAGGCAGTAAATCTACAGACCAGCAGCTCATCCGAGCTTTATTGCTTTATTTTTTTTTAAATTGCTGATAATTACAATAATGCACATGGGCAGGGGGCCAAGACAGGAAGAATTATTGTCTGCAGGCAGATCTGGTGCGAGCTGATAATACCAGGCTGCGTTTGCTTTTGAATTTAAATGGCAGAAATCTCTGTAAAGCAGTCTTTGGCTGACTTGAACTTGCTGGAAGGGGTGGAGTTCTCATCTGCTCGTCCTTTATTGACTTTTGTGGTAGAGGATTCTGCACTAGCAGAAGACTGGAGCCCAAGGCAGGAGCTGCAGCGCTCGCTCGGGTGCAGTTTATATTTGGATGGCTGCTGTTCCTGGCTTAACGTGAGGGTTGGAGGCAGCACGAGTTCAGTGACCATAATCTATGTACTTCCATACGTGCTGACAGCAACTGCAGCGCTACGACGACCGAAACACCGCTGAAGCCTGGAGCATTCCTCACTGCTTCCACTTTCTTCTGCCTTTCTAGAGAAGGGGGGAGTTTTCCAAGTACCTGTGACTCAGGAGCTGCCTTTTCACTCTTGGAATTTGTACTAATGAGGCAGCAGATTATTTCCAGCCCCCCATCTCCTGGAGTTTATCATGCTCCATAAACCAAGCCTACATGAGTCATTGGGCAGATCATCTGTCTGTCAGACATTTGCACTTGGGAAACACCACGTTCAGAGGGGGAAAGCAACACTGCAGGCAGTGCTGGTGCACAACTACTCTCGAGGAGCTGCAATAGAGCTCAGCAAAGCCAGGATTCGGCATAGTTTTGGCTTCCTGAAGTTGTTTGTGTAACATTGGTTGCCTCTGGCATCCTCTTTTCCAACTCCGGAGAGACAAAGTTTGGAATAACTCAGTGGGAACATTCCCTGAGCAAATGTTGCTGTACTCAGAACAGCATCCTTTCAAAAAGACTGATGGGTCTCAAGCTTTCCAAACTTAAGTTTGCATGCAATTGGGATGGGAACAGTTTCTCACAAAGCCATCCTAAAACCCGGAGGGTGAAAGAAGAGGTAGGCAGGGCTAGTAAGCCATTAATAAGCCTTCCACAGTGCACAGGTAGGTCCAAATACGCTTCATCAGTCAGGCTGCCTTCCACAAGGACATCGGGAAGGATTTTCAGGCAAAGTATTAGGTGGCTGCACTTACAGCCCCTTCCTTCCCCTGTGCAGCAAAACACAGCAACAGGGCTATTTAAAGTCCCTTTCTTAATGGAGCGATTCTAAGTCATATTACAGCACACGGAGTTAGACCTATTTATTACTGGGCTAAACAAAGGCACAAAGTCAAGTGACTCGCCTAAGGTCACCCGTCAGCGGGCTCTGCCCGGTTTAATCCTCAACCCCTCATCGCTCCGATCTGTCTCATCGTTCCGCCTCGCACAGCAAGACTAATTACTGCTTTCCCACATGAATTATTTGGGCATCTGAACCACAGAGACTCAAGATGTCTCGTTAGCTGCCCAGCAAGTGAAAACTTCAGGGCAAAACTCATGTAGGTCTCTTCCAACCAAAACAGTTCTATGATTTTACATTTAAAACAGAGATCTACAGAAGTAAAAAAGCCACAGGGCGATTTTGCCTTCCTGGACAATTGGAAGGGAGATCCAAAAGAGAAGGTAGGAAAGGTGGCTGTGATTTGTGATTTCATAGTGTTTCACCCTGCTTAGGAAAACCATTTGACTACTTTCAGTAACAACTTTCATGGCAGACTGTTAATACGAACTGTCGCCGTTCGTGGCGTAAAGGCATCCCCGACAACAGCACACGGACAGAGCAGCACCCAGGTAAGGCAGTTTGTAACTAACTTCCCTGCACAGTTCAGTAACAAGCCCTTGCCATCTTAAGGCACTTGAGCTACCTAAGAATCAGTGAATATAATCACGGCGGTTACCAGGATACAGAGATTCCATAATAGATGGGAAAGGACATTTGCAAAATCTTTCATCACTTCAAAACAATTTGTTCGAAGCAAAAATAACTTCTGGCCTAAAACTCATCACAACTCCCATAACCACACACAGCTTGCCCACCAGCTTTCCTCCTGGACAAAACTGTAACAAGGAGCCCAAGAAAAAAACCCAAATGTATTAACATCAGGCAGTTAAAAACCAAACCTTTACTACTTGATTCCAAGTGGTTTGGCATTGCGGGGTGGGGTAAGGCAACAAAACCAAACTGCAAACCCACCCCCAAAACAGAACACCTTGAATATTTGTCTTGTGAAGCTCACTGGAGAGACCTCCAGAGGAACCTTCCTCAAGTGCAACCAGCCCCACGAAGGACTCGAGTTTACAGGGCTGCACAGGTTGTGTTTTTATCTAAGGCACGACTGGCCAAAAAGCCAGCAGGAAATCGAAGGTGGATTTTAACAGAGCATCGAGGATTTGAAGAGGAAAGGAGAAAGACCCAGGGGAAAAAAAGCAAGGTAAAGAGAAAGCATGGGAATGCAGCTTGGGTTCGACCGTTCCGAGCTCAAGCCTCCCCTCCCTTGACAGGCACTGTTCACTATCACAGATCAGTTATTTGCGTGCACGGACTGCAACTGTTCTGGCACGTGATAAAATACTCGTTTGGCAGCTTCAAGTCCTGCAGTTAGGCTACCCGTGAACTCCCCTACAGCACAGAGTAACTCCACAGGCATTGCTCTCACTGCAACGTGGGTTGTGCTGAAAAAACCCAACCCCAAACAAATAAATGGGTAATTTAACCTCATGAAGTTCAGTAAGGACAAGTGTAGAGTTCTGCATCTCGGGAGGAACAACACCAGGCACCGGTACAGATCAGGGTTGTCCTGCTGGAAAGCAGCTCCATGGAGGGGAACCTTGGAGTCCTTCTCCATGGGCCAGCAGTGGGCCCTTGTGGCCAAGAGGGCCAATGGTCTCCTGGGGGGCATTAAGAAAAGTGTCTCCAGCAGGTGTAGGGAGGTTCTCCTCCCCCTCTGCTCTGCCCTGGTGAGACCACACCTGGAAT
>JANHGN010023388.1:0-29851 GCA_024605025.1 Megaceryle maxima | reverse complement strand
AATAATGGGTGTAAGCTGGAACACAGGAAGTTCCACCTCAACAGGAGGAGAAACTTCTTTGCTGTGAGGGTGACAGAGCCTGGAACAGGCTGCCCAGAGGGGTTGTGGAGTCTCCCTCTCTGGAGACCTTTCCAGCCCCACCTGGCTCTGTTCCTGTGTGGACTGCCCTGGGTGACCCTGCTCTGGCCAGGGGGTTGGACTCAATCTCCAGAGGTCCTTTCCAATCCCCACCATTCTGTGATTCTAATTCTGCCTTCCAAACAGTCCAGATGAAACTTCAAACCTGGAAGAGGAAACCTTGAGGTTTTGAAGTCCTGGCTTTCCAAACCATGCTAGTGACCATGAAAATAGGAAACCCACAGCTACAACACAGGGCTGCTTTCATCTTTGCTGCTGTTCTTGGAGCTTAGCCAAGTATATGCTGATCCAGACCAAAATTAATATGTTACTAAAAATATTATGGAACTGCCTTGATGTTTTCAACATCCAAACTGTGGGTATTTTTATGCTTAAAACTTTTAAAGTTCTGTCAAAAGCACAGCTTACTTCTATAAACTACAGGGCTATGAAACAGGCAGCAGTTAGAAATTACCTAGAATGGGTAACTTAACTCCAGCTCTTATTAAATGTATTTAGGAAATAATGCAGATTGGGATTTTAACCCAAAACCAGCTCCCCACGCACCTTCCCACACACCTCCTCCTGCTACTTATTCTGAGAACTGCTTAGGGGTTGGTATGGAGCATCTCTCAGGCAGCACCTTACATCACTGCTCATGTGCAAAACATCATCTTTTAAGAATCTTTAACATCTACAGCATAGAAATCAGTACTTTAAAAAGAAAAAAAAAAAAAAAGGAATAAAATCTTGCAGTTGCTGTTTAAAGATTCCCATACTGATGTTGTAAGTTTATTCAGGTACAGTAAATACTATTTTTTTTTTTTTCCTTAAATGGAAAACTTCAACATGAACATCACCCCAAAAAAGATTAGCTTTTAGTTAGCTGCTTAATAGGAAATGCTCCTACCACTTAGGGCCAAAAAAAAAATCCCAAATGCAAGAGAATTAATTAGCAAAACCTTCTCCAATTCTCACCCAAAAATGGGTCTTCCATTTTCCTGACTGCCTGTTTTGGATCCCAGTAAATGACAACAAAACTGATGCGAGTTTCCTTCCACTAATGCTGGCGACCTGGAGCTGAGTGAGCAAAGGAGCAGGATAAAGAACAAGAAGCACAACTTCAGTCAAGTGTCAAAGAGGCCAAAATTCTCATTTTGTACTACCCCACAAGTTTTGTCAGCAGCAGGGTCACAGAAAGCAAAGCCAGGACCTCAGTAACAGCTTAATGCCTTTCCATTTTTCACCCTTTAAAAGCAATCCTGGCTAATTTATCAGCATTTTATTTCTGAAGCATTAATTTATCAGCTGGGGTTTCACAGTCACGGCATCGGAGCGTAGCTAGGCTAGCCCACTGAAACTCTAATGGATGTATTAAACAGTCCCTTTAAGGGAAGAAACAGCCTCTCCTTAGCATATCTCCTTAATGCTATTAGAAAATTAAGTGGTAATTTATAGTGCAGACTAATGCTGGTGAGATTGAGATCCCCTTTACTGGTTTTGTTGATCCAGAAAGTAAAACTAGCTCATCAGAAGCTAGTCTAGAAGCTCCAGAGTTTCAGGGCTAGCCTTGCATAACATGGAACTGGGTTTGTGTGCTGTACAAACCCACCTGATTTTCATCTAAAGCTCGAGTCCACTGAGCTGGACCTGACTGGGGAGCACTGGGTGGAAATCTAACAAATAAAATATATAAAAATGGGAGAAGTGATTTTTATCTTGGGTAAAAGGAGATTGCAGCTTGGTAGTAATTTCTTCCAGGTCTCAGAGGGAAGAGTGAACTCTGGGTGCACCAATACCTAATTTCCTTAACCTTCCTTAACCATTTTTTGGAAATCTGCAGTGCTTTCTTTTCTATCTACTTGGTTAAACTACAATTGAACTGAGTGGTGGAAAAAGTTACATACTGCAGCTGCATACACCTGATGGTCAGGTCTTTTGATGGGTTTTAAGTAACATGACACTCCAGGAAGGGCTTCAAAGCACAAAAGCATCAGGAGCTGAAAGCTTCATTACAACCGTGGAAGCAAAAACTGCCTGTTGTGCAACAGGGAGGGAAATTGCTCTTTGAAAAAGAGCAGGTTTGGAATGTCTTTAGACAATCTAGTTATGCCTTAAAGAGGTAGTATACATCAAGAACTTCCATCACCTCAAGAGAAACTCCTCCTCAAGGTCTCTGAAAGGTACTATTATTACATTTTCCTCTCATTTTTAAACCCTCTGTCTGGACTGTCCAGCTACAGAGCAGAACTATTTATTATCTTCTTTTCCCCCTGAAGACATCATGTTCTGCAGCTGGAAAAAGAGCAAAGAAAAATGTCAAGGTGCGTTACCTTGAGCACAAGGATTCCAAACCATTCTTTCTTATCCCATTTGGAATAGTCTATTAGACAGGAGGAGGATCCTATTTTTTAATCAGAGGGTTGGGTTTTTTTTTTGTCTGCTCACTCTTATGCAACACTTGAGCAAGGAAGAAATAAATGGTGAGCTATGAGAAACAAGTTTTACTTTCCTGGACCACAGGAGCAGACGCAGCCAGCCACAGAAATGCTGCCTTGACATGCAAACACCATCCCCTAGCCCAGCCCTGCGAGGGGACATTGATCAGCCTATTGATGCAATAGGCTGCTCCCCATTTTCCTAGCCAAAGGCTGAGTAGTTTCAGTACAGCTTTCTCAAAGGATGAAAATGTTGCATCAAGTTCAAACCCTGGAGAGCTGTGGGTTTGGTTTTCACTGGTTGATCTCAGACATGGTTCACTCAAGTGCAGGTTTGGGGATTATTTTGTTGTTTGTTTTGTGTTGTTTTGGTTTCTTATTTTTTTTTTTATTCAGAAGCATGGCTGTGCCCATAGCTCAGCTGCAAATATTCACCTTGCCAGAATCTGGCAAATGACTGGCGTGGGTGAGCCCTATGGAATAGATGCAGATGTCTTGTGTTGTAACAGATCAGCACCCAAGAAAGCCACGGTGACACTACAGCTTGATGATGCAATAGCACCAGACAGCTAGAAACTTAGCTCGTTCTCATATCCTCATTTGGGCCATCAGAAAAAGAATAAAAATCACATGAGCTCCTTAACAGCCAATGTGAATTATCTTTGGGGCTGCACAACCCCCAGCTAGCTCAGGCAGCAGCGATAGCAGGACTTGGTGAATGTGTTACGAGGCTAAGAACACTTAGAGGACTCCAAGAGTATTTGTTTCTGGTTGTAGTACCAGTCTGAGGAGGAAAACAGGTTAGGTAACTGGCACAAAATGAGTTCTTGTGTGGCAAGGCTGTGTGGCAATGCTAAGGCCT
Organism: Megaceryle maxima; assembly: GCA_024605025.1. NCBI lineage: Eukaryota > Metazoa > Chordata > Aves > Coraciiformes > Cerylidae > Megaceryle > Megaceryle maxima. The sequence goes on along the minus strand of JANHGN010023388.1, from coordinate 26,434 downwards.
GGACAGAAAAATGGACTTAACTGCCCCATCAGATGATTCCATTAGAGGCTGTCTATGTTTTCAGAGCTGTCGATAACAGGGATGTGAATATTAGCCCAGAGAGGCAGGAATAGTAAGAACAGTTCTTTGCTTTGGGGCCACTATTTGTTCCCAGAATTAATTCTCACCTCTCCAGGAAGTATCCCAAGAAATACTGCTAAGCACATGATTTGAAGTGTCACTCAGGAGCCAAGGTGTTGCAGAGGGGACCAAGTTCCCTTCACACCCAGGAGAGAGAATGAAGGCAACAAAGCGTGTCTGCAGACAACCATAGGCTGAACGTTTCCATACACAAAAGGCAGCTCCAGTTTCATGCTTCTGCTACGTGAGCATTTGAAATTTGGCTCCAGTGAAAGATGTTCACATCCCAGGGCCTCCCGACAGACCGCACCGCTCCAGCACGCTCAGCCTGTCGGTATCTTTATCTCATACTTTACGTGATGTGTGGTGTATTTGGCAGCTTAATGACTATTTTAATCCTCTCCATCACTGCAGAACATCATCCTGGCTGTGCTGCAGATACCTGTTGTTAGATGGATGCTGCTCAGAGATGGGTTTGAAGAGATATTGCAAAGCAGACGAGTCCTGTTCCAAGGCAAATATTACAAAACAGAAAATTTCTGCTTTACTTGATCTGGAGTATTTAAAGCTAATTGCTATAAAGAGTAAAAAAAAAAAATAATCTACCAGCCCCCTATTACAGCATGAGAAGCAGTTTACAAGCAGGTCAGTAGCATCCCCTTCAGAACAAAAGGTTAAATAAGTAACTGTTTAAGTGTCAGCGCATCTCAAAGTCAACACCAAGGGAATCGCTGCTGGAAGCTGAGCTCCAAACAGCTGTGCACATTAAGCCCATCTTAGGCAGTTAACTTCGTTGCCAGCTGTGCCCAGATGTTCAATACACCCTGAGTTATATGATCAAAATACATTTAATAATCACAGGCTAGTAAATAACGGAACAGAGTGAGTGAAGCTGTCAGCCACATACATAACAGGCAAGAATGACAGAGGGTTTTGCAGAAACCTTCAGCGATGGCAACAGAAAACACAAAAAAGCCAAATTGCACCCAAGGCCAGAGAGGCAAAAGACAAAATTTAGCCTCTTAGAAAGCAGCACTCCTTCCTTCTGCTCTTCTACAGTCTAGCTGAAGCTTGCAGCCCAAAGTTTTGTGGTTATCTTCATAACATTCTTCTCTGGAACGACCAGTTGAGCTGTTTGTGTCCACACGACTAAAAAGTACGACACTGGGTGGTTCAGAACAGTAATGCTCTTGAAATGCCCCAGCATCTGGCACAAAAGGACTACAATGCTGCATTCTAGTCCATGCCCTGCAATGAAAGAGGTAATTAACATGCTAGAGATGCCCTGTGGAAAGCCTCCCATACCGTTTATACTGGGGGGGGGGGGAAAAAAACCCCAAGCAAACAAAAGGATTCTTCTCATCACACTAATTCCCATGTGAAGCAAGTGGCAGAAGTTTGCTCAATATAACTGAGCACAACAAATCCATCCGGACCTCGGAATTTCAGCCTCAACTCCAAAATGCCTTTTGTCCGTACCGCAGATTTTGTGCGTGAGCAAATCTGAAAGAAGATCTCTTGCCACCTTAACAGCCCCGCTACGTGAGGAATCCAGCTCTTCTTGGCAGTCTTCTTGCCAAGCAAAGGACCTGGTGGAGAGGGAGAGAAGGCAGAAGGACTTGGAGGCGATGAGCTGGTTGATGTTTATTTCTTTGTTATCCTGAGAAACGAAGACATTCCAAAACGAGATGCAAGCCCTTCATTTGAAGGCTTAATTTATCTAAACCACTAGGCATAAGAGACAGCACTGCGGATTCCAAGGGAGGTAACAGATTTCAGCTCCTGTGGTTATTATCTGACGAGCCTCATGCGCAAACTCCAATATATCTTGTGCTCGCGTACAACGGAAAGACCGATAAAGAGAGCGATACAAACACGAGCACGTAGCCAGAAAGGGAGGGAGAGAAGCAAATCTCAAGCTGCCACTCAGCCCACGAAGCCAGCTGTGGACAGTGTGGGGATATGGCAGCGCAAAATCCTACGGGGCATCCGGCCCAAGCTCGGGCAGCCAGTTCTTCTCCAGCCTTTGTTACTGGGAAACTGCTTCCCAGAAAGCGGCCGCTGCCCTGAAGAGAATATCCAGGCACTGACCACTGCAGAGCCAGCTTGGCTGCCATTTGAACAAGACAGCGTTTATCAGAAGTGATGGGGTGGGAATGCTTGTTGGTTTTCCTGTTTTTAAAGCCGCCAGTGAGTCTTGCTGGCTGTGATGGGAGGCTCTGTCCCAGGCCCAAGCTTCCCACATCCAGAAGATCATCCCAACTTCATTCCATGACCACTGTTGAGAATTCACCAGGCTGCTTCTGGGGCCTGGCTCTTACCCAGATAATGCCACAGCACCTTGTACATTTGCGTCCATAGGCTGAGCTCTAACACACCAAGGCGATGCAAACAGAGCATCCCAACTTTTTTGGCTGGCTACCATGAAAAAGCCTTCTCCACTGCTTGATGTTTCCACAGCTGAGGCTACGAGGCTCTGCTTAGAGACTCTAGAAATGAAGCAGTTATTTGAAACCCTGCAACTCAAGCTACTTAGAAACACTTCATCTTCTACCAACAGTCCAAATGGAAGCTGCGAGCTCCACTCAAGGTTAGTAACTGGTTCCCACAATAACGTGCTCCACAATTTCCATTTCCCTTTGGCCAGGACAGCTGCACAGGCGAACGTGCTTCGCTCGGATCCTGGCACAGTTTCGTTCATTCAGGTTTCTAAACGCCCATCAAACAAAACACACATCAAATGCCATTTCTTCAGCACGGGCTTTGATAAATTATGCAGAGAAAGCCTCACGTTCAGATGCTGATACACTCGCTGGGAACTCAAAGCACAGGTTTGAATCAACATTTTGCATTTAATCTTTCGAGGGGAATACTTAGCAGATTAAAGCAAATCTGCCCCTCTCTATTTCAGGCTACAATTATTATAAGACTACCAGCCTAAGAAGTCAACCAGCCTTTGGTATTAGTGAATTAACTAATTAATGCAGATGCCTCTAGGACTGGTTTTGGCAGGTTACTACTCCCAGTATGAATTGGAAGAGATTAAACACCAATAGGAAAAAAAAAGAAAACACCACCCTACAACTCAGACCTGGCAATGAGTCACGTCCAAAACCACCTAGAGAAGTTGGTGATTAAAAGCTTTATGCTGGAGGTTACCATACGTCTAAGCAGAGACCAGCTTCTGTTGTGACTATTCAATCCAAATCCGCTTGAAACCTAACAGGAGAGCATCATGTTTATTGTACCAGATGGCACCCGCAAGATTTTTCTTCTCATTGCTGTCACTTCACACTCTGCAATGACGTCATCACTAGTGGGATTCATCAAGCCAAAATCCAAGAGAAAAGGGACAAAGCTTTGGCAGGGAGCTGGAGCTAAAAATAACATAAGAGACTTTAAAGAAAAGCCCAAAGATTAAAAAAAACAAAATGTCAGGCTTTTGATTTAAGCACCTTGGTACTGAAGTTAGTGTTGGGCAACTCCTGGAAACACCGAGTGGTTTAGCAAAGCTCTGTTTCATCTTTGCAATGACATCATCAGATGATTTTTGAGGTCTCCTCACTGACTATTCTAGTGCTTTGAGGTGGCAGATGAAAGAACCCAAGCACAGAGGCTGCAGGAGAAAATTCAAGCCCCCTTGTAAAGGGAATAACAAAACTCTCTCTAATGCAGGAATTAACCCCACCCAACCATGACCAACACCTCAGAACGTATCAGTTGGAAGATAAAACCTAAGCAGCAAATGTTTGCCAGAGGTAAAAAAAGACCTAAAGGAGTAAAGGAACTTCCATGGTTATACAGCACTGTTATTTCAACCTGAAGTGGTCAGTAGGAAGATAACTACTCTTAAATAGAAACTTTGTAAGTATCAAGCTACTGAGGAACCACAGCCCCAGCCATCTCTGCCTGCGTGTCTCTCCCTGTCCTTGACCTGAATCAAACCACACTTTTGACTGGTGTAATTTTGTTAGAGAGAAGCTTAACTGCATGAAATTACTTAAATGCATCCCTGTCACCGAGCCAAAGCCTGCAATCCGAGCGCTGAAGCCCAGTTACCATCCATGCTGCACCTCTGCATGGTACCAGGGATTGGTGGCATTGTCAGAGTCGAGGTGACACAACACACTGGTGGCTCTGCCTTGCCCTGGAGTGAAGACCCACGAAGCTTTACCAAGGCAACCAAGAAGAGTCAACTCCTGTGGTTGGGTTTGTTTGGGTTGTTTGTTGTTTTTTTTCAGGCTGCATCCTGAAGTTGTACTGGTGATTTTTAAGCCCCTTGATATTTGGCAATTTGAAGAACCTGAATTCCAAGGTGTCATTTCATAATGATTTTCAGTTAGTCTCAAAAGCCACCCGAGTCCAACAATTATTGATTTCATCTCCTCTGTGAACTTCTCTGAAGCTTGCGTGCCGCACAGAATAACAACCTGAGAGCTTCCCTCATCAACCAAAGGGCTTGTCCAGCCCCAGCAACCCACCCAACTGCTCATCTGGACAGGAAATCCCACCAGTTGAAATAATTGAAGTTGAATCTCTGTAGCCAGACACTGTTCAGCAGGCTTGAGAGCCAAGACTTCCCCCAAAGCATTGCCTTTAAAGCACGTCACCGCATGGCATAACGAGTCCTGAGCTCTAACACAGATGGAGAAATAGATATGTACACACCCAGGAAGCAGACCTGCCCCTCACAGAAAACAAAAGGCTTTCTGGACCATGCCTCTTCCAGCAGGTCTCTTCCTCATGAAACAACAGAGACCCACCACGTGATTTGACTTTCCAAGATCTCCAGTGAAAACACAAAGTGAAATAAAACATCGAACGTCACAGAGAAGGGCGACGTTTTGATTCCACACCTGCTCAAGACTAAAGATACAAAATACAAACCAAAACGAAGGCCTGCACCACGTAAACTCCTACAGGAACGTGACAACAACGCGCCACAACTAGAATTAAACCAGATACAGGGTGATCTCTTCAAAAATAATGGAGAAATTCTGTCCTCCCCTCCACTGGCTACGTACAGAAGATCCCACTGTAATACTGGACAATGAAGTGCTGGTAAGCGGCTTAGCCACGTGTGTGTCTGGTCAGGTGGACACCTGCCTGCAGAAAGCCAAGCACGCTATGTTTTGCTGCTAGAAAGCAAGAGCTTAACACCATCTGGAGAATATTAGTAACACAACTGCTGGGATTTCAACTTTTACAAATGCACGTAAAAGATGAGATTCTGCATTTTCAACCCCAACCTGATCAGACTGCGGGACAAGCGTTAGGATGTAATTGACCATTTAAAAGCTGTGCTGGAAGGTGAATTTGACTCCTGTCTGCTTTTGGATGTGGATTGTCCACGTTCTTGCACAATGAGGGTGAAGAGAATAAATTGAGTGATGAAAAAAAAGAAAAAAAAAAAAGGTGTTATCCACTTGCAAGATCTACACGTGGAACATGCCCCTGCTTACAGGGCAGGGATTCATAAATCAAGTCCAAACCTAACATTAGGAAGTTACTCTAGAAAAGCAAACCAGCCAAACTATTTCTCCTGAAACACACATTTCCCCCTGCACTACCTCTCAGGAGTGAGGGGTTATTCCTTTCTTTCTTTCCCCTGCAGCACCCAACCTGGAGCACCACCTGCCTCATTTCCCTAACAGCAGCAACCTGCTCAATCGGAGTGGGAATGACAAAATTCATATATTCCAAGTGCCCTACGGCCTCAGTTTAAGGTAAAACCCCCTGGTAGGAAATGCTCTGCTTTGTCTACTAGCAGTGAGCTTGTCACAGGCAAGAGGCATGCCTACGATGGGCACAGCCCACCCTTCTGGAGAAGAAAAAGAAGCAGTCTCACAAGTTTAAGTACAATTGTGAGTGAAAAGCCTCAGCAGAGTGCTTTCTAGGCCACTGCAGTTATTTGGAGCCTGCCAATTAAGAGCGAGCATCACCTTAAATTAACACCACATTTTAGAGGTGGCAGCTGCATAAAAAAAAAATAAGAAAAAAAAAAAAATCAATGACACTAAGTTTTCCTGCAAAGAGCAAAGGATTACATCAATTTAGAAACCCAAAGGAGTTAATGAGAAGAATCTGAAATGCCAAAGAAACGGAGGCAAAGGCTTTGGTTGTAAGGAGAAGGAGATAGTCGGGGGTAATGCATTTCCCTTCTGTTTTCAACTGAAGAACATGGTTACGGTTCAAGTCCATTTGCAGAAGCAGATGCTGCAGTCAAAATAACTTATGTTTACAAGGTTGTGTCCATACGTCTCCAAAACACATACACAGGAAAAATAAATAAAATAAAAACAAAACCACAAGAGCAAAGGCAGAATTTTCAGAGGTTATGTCTCCAGAGGAGCTTAAGTGGGGCGCGGAACAGGAGCTGGGCTAATCCTTCCTCGCGCCATCAGGTGCTGGAGGAGGAGCTGAGTGTAATTATAATAAACCCCCCATCCAGCTCAAGCCACCTACAGAATAGGCTTTAAACACAGGAAGAATAAAATAATCGTTGAGTCCCTGGTAGAGATATTAATGCCTAAATAAACATTTCAAGGAGGTCATAAATATTTCTCCCATGAAACAAGGAGAGCTGAAGACCTTTTCCGAAGAGCAGCTCTCACCTTGGCGTGGGCATTCGGCACCGCAGCAGAAATTCCAGAGCCTCTCTGCAATATCAGATGCCCACCTGATTTGCTTTATTTCCTTATAGGTATCTCTGCTTCAGAGGAGGAGTTGGCGAGGCCGAGAAGAGGCATCGAGAGCAACAATTTTCAGGCGAAAGCGCGTTTCCCAACGCGTACTGGGAAGGGAAGTTTTAGGAACTAAAACCAAGCCAAAGGCCACACGTTCAAGACTGGAATTTTCCTGAGCTGTTTCTACTCAGGACTTGCACACAGAAGTGGAAATTTCCCCTAGGTGGAGTTCTTTGTTCAATGCAGCAGGCAATTAGAAATCCCCAAGGTCTGCAGAAATGGCACAGGGCTGGTATTTTTGCCAGTGAGAATTTACGCACGCGATAGGAAAATAATAACAGGAGACGCACAATTCTGCTGTAAAACACACCCGAGGGGGTTTGGGTTTGTTTTGTTTCTCCCCCTCCCCCGCCAGAAATCCTGGTAATTTGAAGCAGACTGGTAGCAGATGTAAGGATTGGAGATAGCTTTGGAAAAAAGACCACTAAAAGCAAATGTGATTTAAAAATAAAATAAAATAAAAGCAATACCGAGTCTGCATCGCCTCAGATTTGATTATACAAAAAGGTCAAGTGATAAAAAAGAAACTTTGCATCTTTCGAGGCCCGGAGGGCACATCAGAAGTAGTTTATCACTGGAATACAGATCAAATTAGAATAGATCTCTCTTTCCAGTTGGCATCAGCGTCCTGTTTGAACTTCTCAGGGACTTCGCAAGCAAAAACACAGCAGTCCCTGAATTCAGACACAACCCCAGGACACATTCCACTATGGAAAGAACAACATGAATTGCTGGGTAGCAAAGATTTCTCTAAGCTCTTTTACTCAAATTCATTTGGAAGAGAGACTGTCAAAGGTGATATGCCATCACCACACTATGATGTGAAAGGGAGACTGACTCACCCACAACAAGCCCTTGAGAACACCCTATTCAAGGGTTCACATACCAATAATTTAGGAATAAAAAAGGAAAAAAAATCTGCCACTCCCCTTCTCCTTTGCAGGAAAGGAGAACAAATTGTGGTCGATAAGCAGATTACCGGGTGTTCTAGGGACAGGGGCTGGTAGCTCAGATAATCAAGAGAATGAAAATCTACCTAATGGGACTCTGCCAATCCAACTAAACTAATAATTGCAGACACTGCGACGCATTTTCCTTAACCCCAGCACGCTTTCAAACGCCACCTCCATTGCTGAAAAGAATCAATCCCTTGCATATTTTTCATCACAGTACCTGACATCATCCAGTAACAATCGCAGACTAAAACCCAGGGACAGTAACCATTTCTCTGCCCGAGCTCTGCATCAAATGATTACTCTTGTAAATAAAAAAAAAACCCCAAAAACAACCCCAACAAACCAAACCTGGCAGCAATAAAGATGCTCTAGCTGCAGTCCCTGATGGACAAGACAACGGGAGAGGATGCAGCAAAAATTAAGAATTAAAATGTCACCGTTGACATCTGGTGTCAGCAGATTCAGGTGGCGGCCGTGCTGTGCCTTCAGGAGGCGAGTTCTGCTGCAGGAAGGGCTGAGCTGAGCGCAGAGGCACCGGGGACAGGCGGGTGCACTGACATAACCCCACACCAGCACCCATCCGGGTCATCCTGGTGGCTGCTGCGGGTTGGGAGCGAACCCTGCAGCCTGCAAAAAAACAAAACCAAAAACCAACCAAACCCTGACCCTATGAGAGGCATCACGAGCCCCCCAAAAAGAAGCGAGACAGAAATGGTTTCATCAGAATTCTCTTTCACAGAGCTCAGCAGCCTCATTCTGTGGGGTCACCAGCCCCTCAGGCCACCCCGCTGCGCCAAACCCTTTACCAGTGCTGGGAGCTGCTTCTTGCAAGCAAGAGGGTTTGGAATAGAAAAAAATCAATACAAATAATCACAGCTAAATTGGTTTTCCTGACTTGTAGCACACATCCAGAAGCAGCAGCAGCTCCCAGAAGGGATGTGCATAGCAGCCCGATTTGTCTCGGATATGACAGAGGAAGTGACCAACAGCTGGAGGAGTTTCCGAGCAGGTGCAAGAGATCAGATGTAACCCGGCCACCAGCAGCCAGGACAGTCCCCTACCACCAAGGCACCCAGTCTTGCCATCAGCCAGATGCCCTCAGAGCAGCCCTGCAGAGTCAGAAGTCACCTCTCTCCGCAAGGTAACCCCCAAATAAGTTTTTCCAAAGGCAATTATCACCACTTGCCATTGATTTATAGAAATTTATCAGGAGGATTGGGGATGAAGTAGGTGGAATTACTCCTCAGTAGCAGCTGAGCAAGTAAAAGATGCGGACTAGGCTAATTTCACACGATTCCTGTTAAAAATATTAAAGAAGGAAGCTTATTGCCACTTGGCAAAGCCCACCAGCTCAGGGCTTTCAGATTTCTGCAGGGCACAGAGGAAGATGTTCTGCTTAACCGAGCTTGCTCAATTTTTACTGTAAACCATCCAACCAAGCCATTCACAAATAGCCACAATGGTCCTCACCCACCCCTAAACAACCCAGAACCCCTACAAGACAAACAGAGCTGCTTTGCACTTCCAAACAACATTCAGGCATAGATTATTAAACTATTTATGACCCGCGTTTGAAGCTCAGCATGTACTTTGCTCTTTCTTTTGCCCTTTCGCTTTAATAGGTGATAGTGTAGAGGGGTTTAAATCGACAAGGATTTTCCCCCCCCCCCATCTTTTCTAGAATACTAAAATGGTTTGGATTGGAAGGGATCTTAAAGAGCCTCTAATTCCAAAGCTCCACAAAGTTTTTTAGTTTAGGGATAATTTTCCCCTTTCAATTGCGTTCGTATAGAGAGATACGAATGTACTATCAAACATACTACACACGTGGGTATCCACAGGTACGAACTGGGAATTTATTGTAATTTGGGAATTTAATACAGGGATGGCTCAGATGCCATAACCTTCAGCCGGGGCTTTTCGTCAGAAAGAGAAGGTAACAATTCCAACCCCAAAGACTTATTCGGGATCTACCAAGCCGATGGAAACCCAACGGGGACGTTTAATCGAGGCTTTTCTCTACGAAACCGCCGCCTTAATGCTATTCTAAGCTTCCAGACCAATCTGAAGCTCCCAGCTCTTGCTACCGTGCCAAGAACGCAGAGGTCACTTCACAGAAAAAAGAGCGAACTCCCTCCTCCCCCAAAAAACAACAAATAAACAAACCACAAAACGAAACCAAAGAAATAATAATAGTAATAATAAAGATAAAACACTCCCTCCCCCCCCCCCCCAGCATCCCCGTGAAACGAAGCTGCTGAACCGAACCACGCGATCTGCGGCCCGCGGCAAAGGGAGCAGGCGAACCCACTGCCCCGAGAGGGTCCGGCAGAAGCCGGTCAAGCCCCAGGTCCCTCCAGGCAAGCGGAGGCACCTCGATCACGCTGCTGATCTCCCTCCCGCCCGCCCCGCCGCGGGCTGACCTCGGGCGATAACGCTGCACACACCACCCCCCCTCCCGGCTCTAACTCGCCGCCCGGGGCGGGGGTGAGTGGGGGGGGGGAGAAGAAGGAAGCACCTCGGTAAGACGGCGAGGAAGCCCCACCACGACCTCTCCTCCACCTTTAGCCGTCGCCAGACAATGGCTGGGGGCTCCCTGGGAACCCCCCCTCCCCGGGGAGCCTGCCCGGAGCGAAGCGGAGCCGCAGCCTCCGCCTCCTCTCCGCTGCCCATGAGGAGAAGGTCAGCGGCCGCCCTCAGCCCACCCTCCACTGCCCTTACTCACCTCGATGTAGCCGGCGAGCGTGGCCAGGGGTCCGGCGAGCGCCAGGAGTAGCAGGAGGGGAAAGCGCAGCGCGGAGCCCATCGCAGCCACTTCACTCCGCCGCCGCCCAAGCGCTACTGCGGCCTCAGCGCCCCCCTCGGCGGCGCGGCGGGAGCCGCCTCGACAGGCCCCGCCCCTCCCCACCGCCCTGGCCTATGGCGGCGTGGCTGGGGGGGTGACGTCAATCAGCCCCCAGACAGAGACCAATCAGAAGGCGAGCCCCGCCCCGCCGCTGAGTGAGGACGTCCGTGCGAGAGGCCACGCCTCCTTTCCGCGCTGTCAGCCAATAGGAGGCGGTGAGGGGCAGGATGCCCCGCCCACGGGGGCGAGCCCCTGGCTGGGAAATGGCGACCGCCACTGAGGGGCTGAGGCCGCGGGGAGGCCTTGGAGGGGGGGAGGCAAAACCCGGGGGGATTTTTCACCTTTTTTTTCTTTTTTTTTTTTTTTGTTTATTTTTAGGCGGCTGTAGAAATTAACCGCCCCTCCGAATTACCTTACGCGGGGGCTGCCGTGGCAGCACCGGTCTCTATGGCTAAAAGGCCCTTGGGCCTGGTTGGTTCTTCCACCCCCAGCGGTGAGAAAGGGGGGAAAAAACCCCCACAAATGGAGCAATTCCCTCATCTACAAAAGAAACCAAACAAAACAATGAGCTTTCCCTTTTTGAAAAGGAAACTCTTTACAACTCCACCAGATTTCTTAAACCCCTTGACCCACACTGCTACCAGCATGCTCCAAGCCTGGCTTGTTTTGCAATAAAACCAACACAGTTACTCTTTTTCTTACTAATTCTTTTTATTTTTCTTTAAAAAATTGAAAAAAATAATTCTCATCTGCTTCACCCTGCCACCAACACCGAGGGTGGGTGCTCACCGGGTGCTACCTGGAAGAGAAGATGACACGTGATGCTTCCAACCTCAACACAGCAAAGCTCTCAGTAAACTCTAATTAACCTCTGATTAACAGGCGTGCATCCTCATGACATCATCATCATCACCACCGCCACCACCTTCTCCAGTTTATGTGCTGGTCAGTGAGAAACAGGCTCAGCTCAGATTCTGCCGCAGCCGGCGCCGCTGTTTAAGGGCAGGTTGGAGATTTATGACAAACAGCATTAAATTTGCATTGACTGTTTTAATTTCACCGTGTTACTTAGAAAAATAAAACCCCCAAGCTCTTCAGGGGTAAAGCAGAGCCTGGCTGCTGATAGAGCAGCCTTTCCATAGGGGTGCAAAACCTTTATTGAGTCTCTTCTTAGGATTTTCTTTGGCTTTCACAATGAATTTCAATCAGTTCAGGGATGACAAAATGCCCACCTTGATGTAACCACCTCAAATGGTTTCAGTGGCAAGAACATTCTTAGACATGATGCCTTTCAAACTCTGATATAACCCAATATATTTTAGGTTTCTGTTTGGTTTTGTGTTTATTTGGGTGGTTTGGGGTTTTTTTTGAAGGAAAAGCAATCAGTTTGAATTCAATCACAGTAGCATCCTATAGATTCTATCTATCCTTTCATTTATTCTTTCATACATCTTTCATTTTCGTATGAAAATACACGAGGTGCTCACAGGGGATGCAAGAAAGCCCTTTGTACAAAGCTTTGCATCGTTCTAAACCTTTTCCATTCTCAACTGCCACATTCTCTCTCTCACAAGCGGTGGTTTTAACTTGTGTTTTGAAAAGGAATATTGCAGAAATGCTGCAGATGGGGGTAAATCTGTCCCCTCGATCAATAAGCAGCCCAGTTTTAATTAAAACAACTGACTGGTCTGCTAGTCACTTATTATAGTCTTTTTTTTTAATGGTATTTGAAAACCCTTAAATCTCTTTTACTGCCGTTCTCTGGATATATAATTTTCTTCTCAACTTGGCCAAACTGGGTTGGAAAATGGAGAGAAGTTCTTTTTGCAAACTGATACATTTTAGCGTAAATATTTTATTGTGCAATACCAATCCAGGAGTAAATAACAGAACATTCCAAGTCAAGCTTTTCCTTTTTCTTAAAGAAAGGATTTTTTTTTCTCCTCAGGGCAAAATGTACAATCTCTTTGTAAATCTCTGGATAGGGTTGAATTTATTAAGTGTTTAAAGTGCTCTATAAATTAATATACTTTTAATACGTAATTCTTGGTGAGTATTAACGTTCACAACCCCTCTGTGAGCTAAAGCACTTTGAGGATGGCAAAAAGGCTGAAAAAAAAAATAGATTGTTAATTGAGGGTATGTAAAGACTCAGTTCTATGTGTCTAATACAATCAGAGTCACCGGGAGCAGCAACTTGAGCAAAATGATGTGGCTGAGATCCTGTCAGTACCTGGAGAAGGAGTTCAGAGAAGGGAGAAAGCCTCTGAATATTCTCACCCTTCTCTTAAACTCTACAAATTAAAGCCTAAAATTGATCCAGCTGGCGAATGGTAACGTTATGCAGCTCTGTTTTTAATTAAAAAAACTCAACTGGAAATTTAAATGGCAGATCATGTCGTTTGCAGAGGCTGGACATGACGGATACGCGCGCATTCGAGGCTGCAGAGGTAGAGCTGAGTCAGCCTCGGGTTTAGGAGGTAGAATGGAAATTGAATTTAGAAAATAACTCCAGCATGGGGTGCGCTTGAGTCAAGAGAAGAGGAAAGGGTGCATCTGGTAAAGGAAAATAAACCACCCAACTTGTGAACTGCCCCAGCAACGAACCCCCAGAGACCACTCTCTGCTAACGAGGGGCATAAAGCAACACCAGACTGTTAGCACTCAACTAAAACTTGCTCCAACATCCAGCTACGGAAGGGCTTTTGGGAAATAAGACTTCTCCCAAGCTCATAAATAACACCAGAAAGCTGCCAACCTGCTGTGGAGCTGCACATCTAGAGCTGGCTGCTAAATTTCTTTCCGAAAAGGGAAAATAAATAAGAACAGATGCAGTGCAAGTGGAGTTGTACCTTACAAACGAGGGTGAAAGGAGCAATTGCAGGCGTGAGGAAAACCAGCACAGGGACCCAGGGAAAGGACAACAAGCCTTTCTGTTCCTCCTCAAAGACAGCTTTAAAAGGGCTTGGCGGGGAAGGGAGGAGAAGTTTACCCTTTAGCCTATCAACAAATCCCTAACTTGATGGCCATTTTCCTCCTGCCCTCTTCTGTGCCCGAAGCAGTGCTGCCAGTTTGGCTTTTGGGCAGGTATTTGGAGACTTTTTTTTTTTTTTCTTCAAGTTAAACAGCAGTTTGTGCTACTTTAATCTCAACCAGCAGGATCCCAGTCTACTGCATCTAACAGATTGGCAAGGAACCAACCCTAACGTTAATACTCGTGCTCTCGTAACTGCAAACTTCCCACTAACCCCTTCTTTTAGGTGGGGAAATGTTTGTACCTGGAAAAACCTGCCAAGTCTGTGATCTCTTCTTTTTGGAAGAGATTTGTACGCCTCTAGGATTCACTATCCAGGAAAGGAGATTACCTCTGATAGAGAATTCAACGGAGTAATGAGCCCACATTTGGATTTAGGATCCCAAATGCAAACATAAAAGACCTCACCACCCTTTTAGCTAACTATCAGTTCTCAGAATATACAACCTGGGTGTTTATGCTGCTTGTTTTCTCCCTCCAGATGGCTTTGGGTGCTGGGAGGATCTCAAGGCAGAGCAATGTCTGATGCTTCTTCAAAAAGCTGTAGCAAACACTCAACCTGACACATGGAACTCAGAAGGCCACGGGTGTAGAGGTCTACAAATAAAGGGATGGTCAAGAGACTGATGGGGAACTCAGAAGGCCACGGGTGTAGAGGTCTACAAATAAAGGGATGGTCAAGAGACTGATGGGGAACTCAGAAGGCCACGGGTGTAGAGGTCTACAAATAAAGGGATGGTCAAGAGACTGGTGGGGAGAGAGGAGCGGGAGAAAATATTTAGTACATTCTCACCTTCTTGCATTGTAACATCTTCCTACAGCAGGCTGAAGGCATCCTGTGATCTTTATCTCTTCTAGTCCAGATCAATCTTTGGCACAGTGTTCCAGCTTAACCTGACCAGTGCTGTTTGTGCCAAAGGAGCCCTAAGAGAGCTTAAAGAGAAGAAAAACCCCACAATTAAAAAGAATCCACCAACAACAGACCTTCTCCCCTCCAAGATATAGGCTCATTATGATGCTGCAATCTCTCCTGCTGCCTTAGAACGACATTTCCATCCTCCCCCCTCATCTGCTTACCCATCTCAGTCTCATTTCAACGGTGTGAAAGGTTGTTCGTTTTCTAGAGGTCTTTCATGAAAGATGAAAATTCAAATATGTTCTAATTAGCTGCTGTTCCACATAAGTCAGAATTATTGCAGCTTTTATATTAGTTCTGAATTTGTCCCCCAAGTGTGCGTGTCAGATATTACAGTAGAATGATTAACGATATCACACATAATGGAAGGATTAAGCATTGATGCAGGAGAGCTGCTCGAGAGGAGTAATTTTAACTTCTTTCCACTCAGAATTTATTTTTGTCCTGAAAATGAAAATAAAAATGGCTTGTGTTCCTGGCAAGCAGCAGAAGAGATGCGACCCGTGATTGCATTCTTCATTCGCTATTCATCGGTGGAATTAAGGGCCAAGTCATCTTAAACAGCACGGCAATGAGCAACATCAACTAGAACAAAAACTTCAGGACTTGTCCTGCTGAACACACGTAGAATCACTTTGCAGCAGCTTTGAAGATAAGTGCAATTCAACAGCAACAACAAAAAAAATACTACCCCTCCCATCACAATCAGGTCTGATTCAGTGCCTGTTACATCAGGCATCCTGGAACAACCTCTGCTAACAAGTTTTTTCATGGCACACTCAAATCACCTTTTATTTCCCCCTTCCCAATCACTTGTTTGTGCAGTTACTCAGTTTGCAAGCAACAGGGTGTGTTAGGAAGTCATTTATGACACGGAACAGACAGTAAGGAATTTCAGAGCGGTGTCATGTCCGGTATCACAAAACTTTATTACTGGGAACTGCTGTTTTCCATCAGCCAAGTTTTACCTTGAAATGCTTAATTTGCTGGTGCACTTGAAAGCAAAACAACTCCACTAAAAATGCCCCCTTACTCACTTCGACTTGATATCAGCATAGGAATATTTATTGCTATTCCTATCAACACAGGAATATTTATTTTAGCTTCTTGAAATGCACACCCTGGAGACAAGGAAGTTGTGCACCAGGTCCCAAACTGACCTGTGGCTTTGCTCTGGGGAACCTGTCACCAGACCACTGCTGGGAAGGAGCTGAAGGGTCTTGTGCTGATTAACTGCTTAGTCTTCAACTGAGACTTAGGGGACAGCAAATAAAAATCCGTGGGACGCTGGAATTCCTGTTTGCAGACCTCACTCTATAACTTTTTAAACACCCCGAATACTGTGCTCTCTAATAGTATTTATTTATAAACTCATTTAAGAGAGTGCCTTCATGTTCTGCACTGGCTTTTCCTAACCTTTGAAACACACAATTCTTTGGAGGGCCAGAAGAAGATGAGCAGTAGCAGTGCTTTTGCAGCTTTCAAGCTCCCGAGGCAGCAAGGAGTTAGAATATAGGCTCTCTTGGCACCGAGAAACAAAGAAATACACGTATTTGAAGTCTGTTTCGGTTGAATAAAGGCACAGAACAAGATGCAGCTGAAAGGAACTGGGGCATCTGAGTAGGAGATGAATCCCAGTGTCTCCAAGGGAAGGAGTGGACCGCCTACAACTTCCCCTCACAAACCCATGGCCTGAGGGGGAGAACAGCCCCCTCATTCCTCTCCTGAATCACATCAGCTCAGAAGATGAGTCAGCCCCCAAGAGAGCTTTGTTTTAACAAAACCTGTGTCACCTCCTGTAACTTTCCATTGGTCTTTCCCCATCTCTTGCAAAGGGCTTAAAGGTTGTGATTTTTATTTGAAAACTATTTTTTTTTAGCTATGATTTTTCCCCCTCATGCACAGGAAGGGACAGCAGCCTGAGCTTCTGGCCGTCCAGGTTTGCCAAAGCTTGAAGGTCCTAAAGGTCTTATTCCCCACACCCCCCCAAAGGCATTTTGCTCCACAATAACAAAAACACCAGTTTGCAGGAGACCTTCACCCCAATATCACTTTATTCTGCATTTTATGCAGCAAATTGCAAGGCTTCTTCCAAGTCTGGCTTTCCTGCCTTGTCTCAGTCATTTGGTTGACTCCCCAAGGCCTTTACCAAGATGTAGCTCATTGGCTAAGTTATATAAAAGGAGTCTTAAGTAGAACACTCTATTGAGGTTTGAGTTTTCCCTTTAAAATGCAAATGGCTGGTAGTTAATTCCCTTTTGGGATTTAAGAGCTGAATTTAAAATGGGAAGTGATGATACAAAAATATACTTCAGAAAGCATTGCAGTATGAGTAATGAAACATTCGCCACATGAATACCGATTCTTCTGGCCAGCCAGACATCTTCATTCATCTGCATTTTAATAGTTTCCCCTCAAAATTGCTTTTGGCTAAATTTTTTTTTTTTTCCTCAACATATTACCTGGTTCAGTCTCAGGGGATGACAATGAAGGGAAAATTTGACCACGTTTTCTATTTTTTTATTTTTAAGTCTCCTACCTCAGCACTTTTAACTATATCAATATTCTATTGGGTGTTTTAAATATCTCCCTCTTCTCTGTTGAAAAAGTCTGAGACCTTTGCCATACTTCTTGAAAATATATAGCTGGATGACAGATCTATTTGACAGCTCCTTTGTTGCCTTGGAAGGCTAAAAAGCTATTAAAAAAGGTGACTACTTTTTAATTTGTAATTTCCAAAGGATTTTCTTCAATCCCGCTTTCTTTTTCGTAATTACCAGTTTATATCTAAGGGGGGGGAAGATAAACATATATAATTATGTCCTTAGATTGATTTATGCCTATATATATACACACACGTGCACACACAGGCACACCCCATCAGCCTTACACAGACACGGGGGATGCAAAGTGCTCTAACCTGCATTTAAAATTCACTCCTTGCGTGATCGGGCCTTAAGTAACTCAACTGTGATCCTTGTATTTGTTCTTTCTTCTGGAAAATATACCTTTACATAACCCTTCAAAAGAATTCTTTTCTATCCACATGGACAGTGGCACAAACACATACACCACAGACCAGCAAAGACTGTGTCATCATGATGGGAAACCCACGTTTCCCATTTTCCCCATCTAACCCATTTAGAAACAGGTCTAAAAGGGAGCTGCAAAGTTTCTAGCCCATGTTTAAAAGGTGTCTGACCCTGTCATCTAGCTGAACTAGAAATTATTTAGATACACTTGCTTTTGGCATGTGGACACCGAGCACATGGGGTGAAATCAGAGCAGATCCCACCCCAGGATCCCCCAGGCAATGCTACCTGCTGATCCGGCATCGACCGCGGCAGCGCAGCGCAGGCACACGGGTGGATCCTTTGCAGGGTTGGCAATTAAATACCTGCACCATCTCAAAACCTGAAAAACAACCCATTGCACGAGTCTTATTTCAGATTTTTCCTCTGTCTATACAAGAGAGATAATATATCAAATAGTCAAACTTTAAGGTTTGGGTTTTTTTTTTTTCCCCCCTTCTTTTGTTTCTATGTTTTCCTGCAAATCCCATCCCGGCCAAGCTTGCCAGCCTCCATTCACTCTTTTTTATTACAGACCAACTTCAATCAAACCCTAGATCTAGAAGTCCCCAAACAACCAACAAAGAACGTGTTTCAGTGCAGCAAATTTGAGAAGTCACAATAGGGGCTGTGGTATAATACTGTGATATCACTCGCCACGAACTGTTAGCGCATTGTGAGGGAACACAGCATCTGGAACGGGGCAGGAAAATCATTTACCAAAACAAAAAATCATCTGAGAAGTACAGCAATGAAAAAATAAAAATCAAATGAGGTTACATTCTCCTCGTTAAAGGTTTCTGCATTGGCAAAGTGTTTCTTTAAATTAAGGGAAGGAAAAATAATCACACACATGAAGTCTTTTTTTTTCCCCCCCCTTCGACTCGAGAGTTTGCCAAATTGCTTTTCAACAATTGTGTGATTCACTATTGAGTATTTCATTTCAGTAGGGTAGAGGCTCTTTCATTCATTTTTATTTCATATTTATGTTATCTACCAACTTGGCAGCTGGTTGACAACCTGGTGAAAGGCTATGAAAGGAAATAAATCCTCAGCAGGTGCTATATAAATACTGAATTGTCTTTTAGTCTTAATGCCACCTTTAATGTGTTGGGGTCTTTCTTTTGCTGTGTTGCAGATACTCTTTATTAAATGAAATGGTCTTTTGTAAAATAGGTTTTTTTCTATAGTTTTTACACCCACTAGCACAGGAAGTTATTTGGTCAAAATAAAGCCAGGTAAGGGCCAAACCTGGGAAAGGGGAAAAAAAAAAAAAGGCAAACAGGCATCACCAACATGTTTCTTAGAAGTTCTGCAGGGAATTAAGGAGGAGGGAGCAGAAAAGGAAAGCCAGGCTCTGGAATTCATTGCAGAGATTAACGCAGGAGACATCTCATTACAACCTTTTGCATTTGAAAAGGACCACAAGGATGTGAAGTGGCTCATTCAACTTGTCAGGCTATTCTTGGATGAAACAGGACTCGGCAGGGAGATGAATTCAGCCTTACTGGACTGATGGGAGAAGTGTAAAATGACCTAGTCATCTTAGCTGTACTCCTGTCCTTTACCTTCCTGATATCTCAGCAACTAAAGTAATAACTTTGCCAGACAGTCTTACCATTGATGGTGAAAAAGACATTTCAGTGTAAAAGGGTGGATTAGATGGGCCTGCAGCTGGCAAGTCTCTTCATCAGCCTGACTCCAAATTTGCTGTAAGAAATGCCCTTGCTGTTACTGAGGTCCTCTGTCATTCAGGCAGATTCACTGAGCAGTGAATTTCAGAGCATTCTGAAAAACAGGGGCCATATTTTGGAATCCTTTGGTAAAACAAACAGCCTGGATCCTACCTGAGCTCTCACGGTAGTGGATTAAATTTAGAGACGCTCTTCCCAAGCAAATGGATTTTAGAGCAGTGGGAAATATCAATTCTACTCTGACAGCAAAACTCCTGAAACAAATCTCCAGGAGGGTCCCTGCAAAATTAAGGCAGAGCAAACCTAACACGCCACAGGACATACAAGCACTCCCAGCTGGAGCTGCAGCAAATGTTTTACTGGGAACTGCGGGCTCATGCTCAGGCAAGCAAATCTTGAATTTTTCCAGTGTATACAGGCTGAGGTTACAGGAGTTCAAAGCAACAGTTGAACAATTCTGTAATAACAGAGAAAGGCTCGGTGCTGTCATAACTGTGTTGGAAAGAATGCTCTCACCTCACTGCTTTGAAGAGAACACCTCTGTTTTGGGTTGAGCTGGCCAGGTGCCTGGGCACACCTGGAACACAACATTTGGGTGTCCCTGAAGAACATCACATGAGTTTCCACACGAGGATTATTTCCTGCAACAATAAAAAATTTAAAAAAATGGAAGGGGCTCAAAATAAGTGGGTTGTGTGGCATTCCCTGAAGGATTTTGGAGAAGCACAGTGATGCCTTATTTCTTTGCAGCCTTCAGTATCCTCATCCTTCCTCTGCTGGTGTTTGCCCTAAGCATGGGTGAGGATCTGCCAGAAGTCCCTGCTCTCCCCAGTTCTGCACTTTTCCTCTGCGCAGCAAGTTCTCCTGTTTTTCCTGTCTGTCTGGCAGCAGGAGTCTTTCATTTGTAGCCATCTGCACCAGGGCAGAGGCTGAAGCTTCAATCTTAATGTCTGTCTCAGATGATACCCTTTTCTTTTTGTCAGCTTCATCAGTAAGGCAGCATTGAACTCACTGACAAATCTTGGCACTTACTGTACATTTATGACATTTAGCACCTGCTGTTCTTTTAAGACACTTATTTTCAAGCCTATTCAGGTATCTGTCTGTAGCATAGGTAGAACATATTTACCTTTCAAAGTTGATTTAGCTTCAAAGCCTCCCTTCCTTTAAGCTGATCAGTCACTACAATAAATATTTCTCTTATGGGACCACTAGCCTCTTGAAGGACACACTCAGAAAATATCCTGAATGCAATCCAAAGTTACACCTAAGTCAATACAGCCCCACACTGCTGCCAATATCAGTTTGCTGCAGGGTCAGGTACTCAAACAGGACGCCTCAGTCTCCTACAAAAAGAGACATTGAGATTAACATGCCACCCCGAGTCTTGTAAGTGCTGTTTTGCTTTCTACTTCGCTACAAAACCCTAGTACCTTGCACAAACAAAACCAAACAATCCCAAAGTATTTACGGTTTTATAAATTTAACTTGATAGGTGCCACAATATAAGACTAGAGAAAACAACAAAAGTGGGACAAAAATCATTTCACCTAAACCAAGAGAAGCAGAACTTTACCCCCAACACCCAAGCAGCCAGAGAAGACCCTCCTAGTGACCTGAGGCCCCTAATAAATCCTGCTGATGCTGAGAAGCTTCACCTGGGGCCTCCACCCACAAGGCCCAGGAGCACTATTTAAGCCTAGTCCATAGACCTTTAGGCCTTTTTTTTTTTTTTTTTTTTTTGATGGATCCTAGAGGAACCGTGGGGTTTAGCTCCTGAAGCAGCTATATCTGCTGGGGGCTTTCAGCCTCCCTTCCCAGCTTACTCTTGACTCTGGCTTATTGGAATGGAATTGGGAAGTGATTATTGTAGCTTGTCTAATCCTGATTGTTCTCCTCTGCCTGTATCATGACCTGCAGATTTAATTCCTGTCTGGACCTCAGATCTGCTTCATCCTCTTGACCTTGCCTGATGACCTGGATCTTTAAATGCTCCTGACTACCATACCTAGATGAGCCTTACTCAGCTTGTTTTAGTGCTGAAGGATGAGCCTGTAGCTGTTAAGTCCTCCCTGGAGGAAACTTCTTACCCTTAAAAATGAGCAAGGGTTTCTAAAGCTGCTTTAGAAAATGTAGCACATAAGATGAAAGCTTCTCTTTAAAAGTCCCTTTGCCCCACTACAGCAGAGGGGCTAGTAGGACAGAATGAAAGAAATGTGGCTTGTGTAGCCTAACAAAATAAATGTGAAGAGAGGATGTGACTGCTGACTATAAATACAACAGGAGAGTAAACACTGGGGAAAGAAAAAAAGTCTCCTATTTAAACTGCATAAAAGTGTTGGCATGAGAACAAATAAGTAGAAATGGGCCTTGGGAGGAAAAAAAAAACCTTGTCTTCAGTGGTGTTTTTAATCACTTGTTCAAGGCTGTAAGAACTAAAGTCTCAATTTCTTTGAGGAGAAAGCCTGGTGTCCATGATGGAGAGGACTCTGGCTCGGAAACTCCTCTTGGAGAAGGTCAGATTTCTTAATTTTTGAGTTCTGGGAAGGAGGAAGAGACATAAATATCTTTATACATACTGAAAAATAACACTGAGTTTTCCTAGCTGGGGGATTTAGTTTTTGTTCTTCTTCAAAAAAGCCCAGATAAACATTATGTTTAGTTGGCATGTAAACTAAACTAATCATAGTATGTTTTTTTGTAAGAAAATGTAGCTGCTGTGTAAACACTTAGTGTAAGCTATCACTGAAGTTCATTCTGTGTTGCCTCTCTACTTTATCTACGAAGTGTATCCAGAAGTAGGAGGCTTCTCTCTGAAGATCCAAGGGAGGCTGGGTAAGACTGACTATCATCTCATCTGAATGATGAGATGCTTTGAAAACAGCCATCAAAAGGATGTGTAGTAACAAGTTCTTTCCTAGGGCTGGAGACAGAAAAAGCTTCTAGGAAAGTTAAATCCTTTAAATCCTGTAGATGTTAATCATGTTTTTTTTAAGGAATTGATTATAATGCTCAGATACAGACTGCTTTTAATAGAGAAGATTCAATGCTTCTTCAACTTTCTAACCAACTCAGAAATATCCCAAAGCGTTATTAATAGTTCTCTGTCTTGCTTAATAGAGAGGAATTGCAGACAGCCTCTGTGTTTACTTTTCAGTTGATACACTAATTATTTCCTACTAAAGATATAACCAGAACTGGGATACTGGTGACATCTGTAGGGGCGGGGGGGAAATATCCACCACCTAAGCTGGGTACTTGCAGTGAAGGTACTGTAAGGCTAATTGTGGTTGAGTGTCTTTCTTGGAGAAGAAAGACACTAAATAAACTACTGTGCTAAATAAACAGTAATGCTGGGGCACTTAATGGTACCACAGGCATCTGGCTGCTTTGCTTAAAGACTGGGATTCTCCAGTAGCAGCTGTGCACAAAGAATTAAAAATAAAAACCCAAAACCAAAAACCCCAACTTTTTCTGACCCTGGAAAATCTTGGGAAGAGGTGGTTTACATCAAAACATGGGAAACACTAAAGTCTCTTGGTTGATTTCTAGTTTCTTCTAAACCTAAAGATCTTAAGACACCACCAGAAGCAGCAGCATCTGCCTTGCTAAATTTTGTTATAATGGAGCTGGAGAGATACTGGGGTGTGAGTGGTCAAGTATTTTGGCAGCCAGAACTCCCTTCAAATAAGCTTTCATGGTCAAGTGAAAAGCTCCTTTTCCCTAGGTTGTAATGCACCTTTTACACATGCACAGGAAAGATGATGTAAATTCTGTCCTTGCTTATTACTGTGCTTGTTGCCTGTATTTCTTATTAAATAGTGGTGGGAAAATGCTATTTGAGGGGGGCAAAAGGGCAGCCAGTAGTGAATGTATGTGATTGAAATGCTCTGGTGTGTTTTCTATTTAGTTTTAAGTAAAATCACCTTTAAGTTTTTGAGATGATTAAGTAGATGCTATTAAACCACACTAACCCCCAGACATCTTTTAGTCAAACCCTTCCTTGCATTAAGTCAGTTCATTTAAATCTTTTTTCAGGGGAGGGGAAATGATCCTGAGAACAACAAAGGATAATTTTGTTGTGCTTGTGCTCTATATGAGGCCACTTTAATTCAATTTATGGTGGCTTGCTCTAAACCAGTAAACTCCTATCGCTACCTCTATGTTCTGTATTCTCTGTGCAGGATGTAAAGCAATTCCATTTCAGTTCCATTATAATTTAGCATGTTTGAACAGAGATATGGAGAGAGGTGAAGTTTTTCCATCTTCTAGAGTGGTGTTTTAAATCCCAGCCAGCTGCTGACTTGCCCAAGGGACATTTGATGGGTACCACACTGCATGGCCCAGTTCTGTGTACAGTTTAATTTGGAAATCAAGGTGCAAGTACCTACTTATCATCACAGATGTAGTTGGGGAGGTCAACAAGGTCAGCGAGGCATCATCTGCTTCTATAACTCAAATGAGCACTGGAGCATTTTTCTTTGTCATGTTTTAATCTCCATGCTTCTCAAAATGGGGATAATGTTATGAAGAAAAACCAACTGAGGGGGAAAAGGGAGGATTTGATGAAGTGTTACAGCACTGTTCCAGACAAAGTTATTTTTATGTAGCTTATTTGAATTATGAAGATAAATAAATTAACCTAATTCAAAGGCTTTTCTCTCTCTGTCAGCATGAGGCTATTGGAAAAACAAAGCCTGTGCTGGAGCACCAGAAACAACACATGAAATGTGGGAAATACAATGGGCATTACATCAGATCCCAGCTACTGCAGCTGATGAATCAGAGCAGCGTGCTGCTTCTGCATCTGGCAGCTCGGGGCAGCCACTGGGCACTTCCACTGAATTGCTCTGCCCAAGCTAAAAGGGGGAGGAAAAAAAAAATTAATAATAACCTGTGGAATAACTTTCAGAACATGAGCCATAGAAGACAATGCTGCTTTGTGCCCTGCTGTAGAACTACTGCAGGAAAATGCGGCACGTTTGTGTCAGTGTGGCCTCAAAATGTTCAGGTGGCTCTCGGGAATCCTGAGTGGAAATACAACACTGAGACCACTTGGATTTTATAAAAGTGATACATATAGCTGGTAAGAGGGATGAGAAATAAAGCAGATTTGGTTGGTCTCGTGTATTTCCTTGTACTGTTTGTCATCCTGATGTTTCAGCAAGGTATAATGAAATTGAAACAGGTTTTCTAGGAGAGAGGAATACATTGACTCCATAACCATTCAGAGAACTGCCCAGAGGAATGAAAAAGTATTGTAGAGAGGGGACAAAAAGCCCAATAAACTTCTAATTGGTAGCTAATTCTGTTCACTCCAGTTTTAAAAATCCTTTCTTAGCTAGCGTTTTCAGGTTGAGCTCCTAATCATGACTTAGAAAATTTGTTTCTCTGCTGTTGTTTTAATCTTGGTTGCTCATGGAAGGGGGAAGGGGGGCAGTACAATAGGGGAGGATTTGAATATACACCTTAATTTAAAAGAATAGATCAGACTTAAAGCAGACCTAGTGGAGAAGTACAATTAACTGTACCAAGATCTGACCCTCTTGCTGTTCTCCCTGGGCAGAGAATGAGCAGAATCAGTTTTTCTGAAAGCAATGATTTATCTTGAACCAAAATTTCCCCTTCCTCTGTGGATTTTGGGCGCTTGTTGCAGGGTCTGTAGCTGCTCACGCTTCTGCAGAAGTATTTATGATGTCTTTGGACACACACAGGTCATGAAGCCATTTGGAATAAACATAAAAGGTACTAAACACAGAGATGGTCTTATTTGAGAACTATCTGCTGAGCTACTCGATCAGACAGCTTTCTGAGCTTATGCTAATGGCAACTAAGAAATAAGAAAAGCAGCATTTTTCTGTGCCACTGTAATACAAACACCTCTTTAAGGCAATAACCCCATGGGAATGACCAGTTAGTTAAATATCTGAACAATAGTAATTATTATTCTTCTCTGAGCTGACATTTAAGACTGGGACACATAAGCCATGAGAAAAAAAAAAAAAAAAAAGGCCAGAGCCAGTCTGGGTCTGTTTAGCAGAAAGAGACCTTCTGGGGGGCGTTTCCTCATGGGCTGACCCTGGGTAGCTATCAATATCTCTCGCTTCAGCTTTTAGCTTGTAAGTATATGAGTAAAATTATAGTGAAAACCACTGAACTGCTGGTTTGGACACAGTTATGCTCCAAGGGGCTGCGAGAGGGGGCAGAGGGAGCTACAGAGCAGGGAGGGTGGTGGCCCATGGGAGATTTTGGGCCCACCTCCTTATGTGGTGCCGAGATGAAGATGGACTCAACCCTGCATGCCGTGAAAAAGGGGGGGCCGCCCCCCCCCCCAATAAATCACTGCCCCTCATTCAGAGACAGACCCACTGCTCCTCCCCGCCGGCAGGGGGCGCCCCATCTCGCCTTCCCCCGCCCTCCCAGCAGGGGGCGCTGCTCGCCTCCCCCACCTCCTCCCCTCAGCAGGGGGCGGAGCGCCACGATGAGAGGCGCGCTCTGATTGGCGACAAGGCCGCCGGCGGAGAGGAGAGGGGATGAGAGCGGCGCTCTGATTGGTTATAGGCACCCGAGGTGGGGGGGAGTAAAGGCCTGGGCAGGGGTTCCCCCCCCCTCCTCTCCCCGTGGATCGGGGTGCCCCCCCCCTTGCTCCCGGCCCCCTGACCTGGCCGCCTCCGAGTCTTTTCTTGAGGACTTTTATGCCCTATCTTCGCGGGCGGAGGCGTTTCAGCCAATCAGCGTGCGACGCCGCGGCCTGTTGCCAGGCAGATTATGGTAATGAGGTCCGGGCGGCCGCCCCCCCTCCCGCTCTGCAGCTACCATTGTGAGGTGAGGACAGGTGGGGGGGTTTGGGGCCGCAGCGGGGCCGGCGGCGGCGGCCGGGACGCGGCACCCGCACGGGACCCCCTCAGGTAACGCGATGGGACGGTCCGGGAGGGAAGCCCGATTCGGGGGCGCCGCGGGGACCCGCCGGGGGTTTTGGACTTGTTGTTTTAGTCGCACCCAAGATGGCGCCCGGAGCTGGCGGCTCCTTAGCGCTGGGGACGGGATAAACC